>JAWQFJ010030429.1:35000-42500 GCA_034096865.1 Theodoxus fluviatilis | reverse complement strand
AGAAGACAGACAGACAGACAGACAGTCAGACAGACAGACAGACAGACAGACAGACAGACAGGCGGACGGACGGACAGACGAACAGGCAGTCGAACAAGCAGACGGACGGACGGACAGACAGATGGACATGCACACTCTCACTCCCCCCCTTCTCTCTCTCACTTTCTCTCTCTCTCTCTCTCTCTCTCTCTCTCTCTCTCTCTCTCTCTCTCTCTCTCTCTCTCTCTCTCTCATATCAAACACATGAATAACACGGGACTCAATTTCACCTTCCTAATAAATGGTCAGGGGTACTTAAAAACAAAAAATGTTGCCATGTACATCTATTATGCCTTGAAATATCGTAGGCAATATCTTGAATAACGCCGAAAAGTATCATGTTTCATTCAGTTCAGAACGCATGCAAAAATTATGATTTTCCGAACAAATGCCATTTCTGAAGCTGCTGGTATTGATAGATACCATACAATGTAACCAATTGCCAACCCCCGACTCCCCACCCAAACCACTACCCCGTATTGTTGTAACATTGTGGCGGGCCGCCGGCCTAAACAATAACGAATTCAAATATCTCAAATACCTCTCTCTCTCTCTCTCTCTAGTGTTCACTTCACCTGGAATATGGTTTGATATTTGCCAAGGTTGAAGGATGTCATCCGATGGATACGTATATGTTTGAGAAGGAAGGTAGTGTGACAGCATTCATGTGTTAAAGAAACGGTATATAGCTGGAGTGTTGTGTGGAAAGAAGATAAATAAGAATCTTTGTTTGGAAAGAAGATTCAAACGACAATGAATATATGAAAGGAAGAGAGTGCATGGATTATTTCTAAATGGAAGATTGTTCAACAGGATTTTTGTACAAAATAGAAGATGATGGAGAGGAAAGCTAAGCGGAAGGAAGGTAGCACGACAGGTATAATTATTGCCTACAATACAAATGTATAAACAGACGACTGGATAGAAGCAATAAAGATTAAAAGTCAAACAGAGGGCGAAAAGGCACTGCCTCTGAAGAAAATCTGGCTGGAAGGATTACTGAATAGACGCAACTAAAGATTGATAATCATAATAAGAATTTTTTTAATAGCACCACCTCTCACAGAAAATTTCTGGTTGGAAGGAAGATCAAGAAGTAAAAATTGAGAATCACACTGAGAAAAAAAAGCATTGCATCCCCAGAATTTCTGCTTGGAAGGAAGACCGAAAAGAAACACTTATATATATTAGCTGAGAGTCAAAGACATGCAACAAATGGCGCAGCCTCTACAGACACCACGCCTTCTCTGTCGGCATCCTCCTCGTAGACTGCAGGATGCCAGACTGGTGAGCTGCGTCTCTCTCTTCTTCTCGCTCTTTCTCTCTCCGCCTGCCTACTGCCCGCTTCCGTCCGTGTTTCGCTCAGCCTCCGTGTCTCTCCAGGAGACGGGGACCGCACCGCCTTCACAGGCTGCCTGGGGCTGAGACGGTAGTCGTGGAATGCCATCACTCCGCCAGGCCGCTATGATTGCCTCATTGAGTCTCGCCCGCTCTCTCCCCGCACTATGCACCCTCACTGCTCTAGTTCCTCCTTGACGACCATTTGTAGGTGCTTCTAAGTCTATTCGCAACTGTGTATATCTCTCGGTATGTGTCTACAATGTCTGTCAACACGACATGTCAGTTCTCTCTGTGTTCCTGTGTGTATGTGTCTCGCTGCCCCTGTATTTGCTTCTTTTACCTACAATTTCACTCAAATGCACTTTCATGTGCACCTTCATTTATACACATACTTATATGCATGTACGAAGTTTTTTCCCCGACAGGGCAAATTTTTTAGTTTACACCGTTTGGCACTCTACATCCGCTCATCAGTTTCGATCAGCACACAACAGAGAAACGGTAAAATGTGTTCCCTCGTTGGTCAGGAATATTCTCGTATAGGTGGTTTAGAGGTGCGTATCTGTCGTGGACCGTTAATTAAAGGATTCTAAGGCCTGATATTCATTGCAGCCGATGTTTGCTGACTTTCCACGGGACATGTGTAACCTAGTTAAGTTCTTGCCGCCTAGTTAAGCACACGTAAAACAGAACAATTTTAAATATGCGTTGTCTGATTTGGCACGGTTTAGACCTTAGATAGGTGGGCCTTTAGTCACTGTAAGAGTAGTAAACGACACCGGACGTGTGTCAATTTATTGGTATCGGAAGCAATGTTCTAACTCAGTCAGTCAGTCTTAATTTCTGCTTCCGTGTTGCATGGGTCATCCTCTACGTCCTGACCGGATTGTACCATGTTGTGTTGTCACAAAATACTTGTTCTTGCAATATTGTTCGAATAAAAACAAATGCTTCCCTCAAATATCCGCATGTCTGATATTACTTTACATAATACACTCTTAATGCTGTTGATCATCGTCTCTTTACAGCTTTGCGCCGATTTATACTCTCTCTCTCTCTCTCTCTTTCTCTCTCTCTCCCCTAGCTCATGTGCTGTCTCACCACCAAGGTGTGATTCTTGGTCGTGCTTGTACAACCTCCCCCTATCTTGCTCTCCTGTTCTCTCCATCCCACCCCCACCTACTCCTCACCCTTACTTCCTCCACCTACCCCCCACCCCCACCCCCCAGTTGTTTACTCCCCACCCCTTTCCTTTTCACCCCCCTACCCCACCAAACCCCACCCTCACACCCAGCCGGCCGACCCGCTGTGTGCCTAGCTTGGCTTGGCTTGGGCAGGGCGCCGGGCCACAGAATCGCTTGCCTCTCGCGGATAACAGAGGCTGCTGCGGCTGCTGCTGCTGGCGGTGATGCTGTGGTGATGCGAAGAGCGGCAGACTGCGGCCAGCGTCCACTGCGCCGAGCCTGAGGCCTTGCCGTGATCGACACCAACACACACACTCGCTCAGAGTTCGGCCGGAGATCTCGTTGTGCCTGAGGCAGCTCAGCTTGCCTGTGTCCCTGGGCCGCGCAACAGCTGACTGGAGCGGGCAGTCCCCCGCCTGAAGATTTTTGGAGCTGAGGAGTGTCTGCGTGTAGGCTTGCCTGCCTCCCTGCCTGTCTGCCTGTCTGGCAGTGCTAGGATACCCAAGTCTGCTGGGCGGGAGTTCCCACCCTGACAGGTGATTATCGGAGTGAAGATATCTCCTGTCTTCGATTAGGCCACTCGATCCTTCTCGAGAGGAAGGGTGAGAGAGAGCAGGGTCGTCTGCTCAGAGAAACAGCTGATGCAGGACTGGTGGCCGTTCAAAGGATCGAGAGAGCGTTCCGTGATCACACGTCTGGTTTGATTGGAACGGCGGAGTAAGTTTCGGATATCCGATCTCGGTCCGAGAACTGTCTTGTGCAGCAAGTGATTGGAAAGGTGAGGAGACAGATCCATTTCCAGCATCGAAAGAACAGCAAAGTTTGTTTTCTGTTCAGTGTGTACAGAGTCTGCAATCTTCAGGTGGATTACTCCAGTGTTGCTGCTGTCGATCCTTCTGCAGGACTGCCAGTTGTTGCTGTTAGTAAAAGAAAAGCATACATCGTCTTCGATCTCGTTCTAATTGAACAAAAAGAATGGTTAGAGTGTAAAGTACCCGTTTTTCGATCAGACAATCCCTGTTGTTTGAGTGAGTTGGGAAAGTGTCAATTTTGTCCAGAGACCTGAACGTGCTCATATTTCTACCGCCTTTGTTGCACTTTTAATGACTGCACTGCTCTGTCATCGGCGCTAACAAGGAAAAAACAGTGTGGAAACGTGTTTCATTGATCGCCTGGTAATTACACGCACTGGGAACTTGGCGACGGAGAACTTACCACAGTGAGCTCACGAGACTGTGTTTCTAGGTAAGACTGTTTTTATGAGCACTTTTTGCAGCAGCGGATAGTCTGTCTGGAAAGTGATTATCGTCTTCACATGATGAAGGAACTCATCTTATAAAGGCTAAGTTGCACGTTGTGCTTGCAGTGCAGTGAATGGGTGGGGTGATTGAAACAGGGAGGACGTGAAACTCACCGTCTGCTTGAACGGAATCTGATCAACGAGCCAGAGGCCGCAACGTGTCCATCTGATGACATCGAAGTAATTTCATCTATCTTTTTCTCTGGATCGCCTTGGAAAGTGTACTTCCCATCACACCTGTCACATGAAGCGATGGTTTAGGGAAAGAGGTCGAGAAGTTCAAGACTTTCCGATCAATCCATCTCCCTGTGTTTGCTGTATGGGAGTCTTCTCCAGTCGATCTCTTTTCGATTTTCCCGTCATCTAGACGGCTGCTGTCAGACAGGTGGTAAACTGGAGATTACGCTCCAGTCAGTGCTTCGGACTTCCTTTCTCTTCTTCTACACACTTCAGAGAGCTCCAACACTGGATACATCGACCGGATCACTTCCTTTGGACAGGTAAATTAGCCCATAGACACTGAGCCCAGCCCAGAGTTGACCTATGTCAGGGAGAAGTGTAGGTATTCTTCTCGCCGTCCTGACAGGTAATTAACCAGGATATGATAGGCGTGCTTGACGATCGATCAGCATCGATGGGCGTGGATATATAGAGGCTCTCGATTTCTACCAGCGGTAATAATTAGAGAAGAAGCTATTCAGTGTGAGAGAGCATTGTGAGGTTGGTCGTGGTCTGTACAGTGTGATGTGGACCGCACAGAGGGCGAGGCTTAATTGCTGTTCTCATGGGGATTCTGTACGTGGGCTTAAGATGAAATAGATCATGTGTGTGTGATGAAGCGTTGAGAAGGGTGATCGTGTCTGAGTAGTGTACCGTTAATTTTTTTTTCACTTAAGATGATGAGATTGACGAAGCGCGTTGGAAGCGGATTATTTGTGGAATAATGGTGAATAGTGCATCGTTGATATGTGTACCCAAAAATCCGTTCTTGCCATCCTATATATTGACACATATATAATTTTGCATTGAGTAAGAAAGATGAGCACCTTTTTCTCCACGTTTGCTTGTGTCTCTATCCGTTCAAAGATCTGGCCTGCCGGCCATCTGTCCGTCCGTCCATCCGTTCGTGTTTCTCTCCCCCCCCCCCTTCTCTCTCTCTCTCTCTCTCTCTCTCTCTCTCTCTCTCTCTCTCTCTCTCTCTCTGATTCACTTGTTACTCATTGTTAGTTTCGGATCCCCGTGCATCAGTTGAGTGTCTTGTATCCACGCAGCCGCAACGCATGACATGAGACGTTTTCCACTGCGTCAATACGACTCCCTGTTGGTGCCGCTTTCTCTACGAACCCTTTCCCCTCTTTGGTGTCCACGCCTGTCTTTGCTTGCGTGTCAATGGAGAGACGGTGTTCAGTGTGAGCAGCGTAGAGTGGAAAGCTTGTCAGGCAGGCTGGTAGCACCGGCCTGCCAGTCCGGAACTCGCAGAACTCAACCCTAGCTGTCTGCGACAGGTGACGGCGGGCGGTGCCAGGTCAGTCGTTACCTCCCTGGAGATTTCGCCTGCTCCTCTTCGATCCGCTGCCAGTACCCATCACTCACTCTCTCACACGGTCTTGTTGGGAGGGAGAGAGGGGGTGGGGTGGTGGAGACAGACAGACAGACAGACAGACAGACAGGCAGGCAGACAGACAGACAGACAAACAGACAGACAGACAGACAATGAGTCAGAGACAGAGACGGACACAGGCAGAGAGAAACAGTCACACAGTCAGCGAGACAGCGGAAAACGAGACGGAGACAGACAGACGCACAGACACAGAAGTGTGAGAGACAGAGCAAAATTGTTTCTGTGAAATGTAACCTCTAAACCTTAGCAAGAGTTCAGGTTCCGTTTCCTGAACTCAGCGTGGCTCTGATTCCGTTGTGTGTTCTCGTCATTTGGAGGAACGAAGTCTATTGCAGACTTGGCTTGGGTCTGCTGCAATGGTCGATCCCAGATTCCACAGTTGCTTGGATTTTCGCTGCAACTGAAGGGAGGGAGTTCAAACGCAATGTCGATGTGCTTGAATATACTTTTTCGAGCAGTTGTGGTCGAATGATTTTGTTACACTATAACAGGCTCCGGATGACACGATCAAACACTGGAGCATATTAGTTGAGGTACAAGCATTGCTTCATTTCTAAAGCTGTCCAGCATTCGTTCTGACTCTTCGTATCACAACCATGTTTGCGAGCTCATTAACCTTTCCTCAACGAAGGGATCACCTCCCTAAACAGGCAGCCACCCAATTAACTCTCTTTCATGTTTGCAGTCGAGCCCACGTGTTTGAGTGCATACATAGGCAAGGTGACTGGAAGCAATGCTTGAGCATGGGAAAAGTTCTCACGTGCAGCACCTCTTGTTCTCGAGGGAAATCTGCCCATGCAAAGTACTCCTTCACTCTCTTTGAAGTGAAAGCCAATTAGAGCAGCTAATCGCCTCTAGCGTGTCTGCCAGTGTGACTGGAGCAGATTTTTTAGGGTGGCTTGCATTGATGATGGAACTTACACCTGTTGCAGTACTGCGGATGAGAGCTGCTTCCCAGCAGAGGCACACCTTTCCACGCTTGTCGCTTCTACCATCCTCGTTCTCGCTTCTGTTTTCTGTGCTCTGCCTGACTGAACTAACGCAAGTCTAGGAATGCTCCTATAGACAAAACAGACGAGAAAGAGAGAGAGAGAGAGAGAGAGAGAGAGAGAGAGAGAGAGAGAGAGAGAGAGAGAGAGAGAGAGAGAGAGAGAGAGAGAGAGAGAGAGAGAGAGGCGGGGGGGGGGTGTCGAAGGGAGAACAGGCGGAGAGGCAAAATGAATTTATTGGGACCAAAACAAAATACAGAAAGGACCAGTTTTACAAGGAATTTTTTAACTTTACTTGGTTTTTGGTCTCGACCTGTTTCCTTTCTTTTTTCTTTTCCCAGAGGAGGAGAGCGCAAGGGACGGTATAGCTGCTTGATGAAGTCGCTCATCATAGTTTAATTCGTGTCCTCGTATCATGCCATATGCTCTTTGTGAACTGAATACAGTCCTGTCTGTTGTTAGGCTTCACTGCAAAGATCCGCAGCACAATTACTTCATCGTGACCAAAGGCCACTATGAACCTCGCAAGTGCTTATATTTCTCGTGGAAGAAAGGTAATGGTTTTAAGTCGTGCACATATTCCAAACTTACATACAGGTCCACGCTGCACTCTATACGCAATTCTGTCAACGTAAGACTCGTGGCGTAGCAGGGAGCCACGAGAACAAACGTCAAACACTTTCAACTCTATGAGCCCACTGTCGCCCGTTGTCAAAAGTGTCGGCCTGCTACCTAGGCGAACGTGGCAATTGCAGCGTCTGGTTTGACCCAAAGGATGTCGGGTCCTGCTTGTGCGAGAAGAGCAAGCTTCTGTGGTGATGATGCTCGATAGGCTTGGCTTCGCTTTGCTTTGTTGTGCTGTGCCTTGCTACTGGCTTTCATGTCTGCCTGAAACCTTCTTCCTCCTCCTGTTCTCGTTATTGTTGGATTACAGGCCTGGACCATCATGCTTCTCTCTCATCCAAGGACTTGGCCTCCTTGTAGCTCGGAAGGGTCTTGTGATCTTCTGTTTTCTTCCTTCCAAGC
>JAWQFJ010030429.1:5000-32500 GCA_034096865.1 Theodoxus fluviatilis | reverse complement strand
TGTCCGTCTGTGTGTCTGTCTGTATTCGGCTGTGTGACCGTCTCTGTTTCCTCCTCCTCCTCCTCCTCCTCCTCCTCCTCCTCCTCCTCCTCCTCCTCCTCCTCCTCCTCCTCCTCCTCCTCCTCCTCCTCCTCCTCCTCCTCCTCCTCCTCCTCCTCCTCCTCCTCCTCCTCCTCCTCCTCCCATCTATCTTCTCCTCCTCATTTCTTTTCGTCCCCCCCCCCTCCCCCCACTTATCTTCTCCTACTTTTTCTTCCTCCTTTCTCCTCCTACTCCTTTTTCCCCATTCTCCTCTTCCTCAACTATCTCCTCCTTTCTCTCCTCGTCCATCCCATCTTCCTGCCTCTCTTCGTTTTTTTCTTTCTATCCCTCCTCCCCTTTTGCCTTGTCTCATCATCTGCCATCTCTTTTTCCTCCTCTCTACTTTTTGTTTCCACCGCCGTCCCCTATTTACCCTATCATCCCTCTTATGCGCGGGGCTCACTGTTTTGAAGTTCAACCATCTTATCTCTCGCCAACTGAGAGCGGATTATTTTTCGATTTCACCGCCTTTCATCTGTGCTACTCCTTGCCTCTGATGCGAGAATCCGTGAGAATTAATTTCTCGTTTAATTGCCGTAGCAGATGTTCCGCTTTTCGAAAGGAAATCACAAATAGCACCGATATGCCAGCGATATCAACTTGACCGTGTAACTGCGAGGCCGAGGGGCTGCTCCACTGCACATGCCAGGAGCATGGCCAAAGTTTTTGGAGTCCTGCGAGAATTATGTTCCGCATGGAGAGCGCACGAGTGCCTTTCTTTAAAAAATGCTCGTTGAAGAAAGAACTTTGACATGTGTATGGATGCAAGAAAAAAAAACACCATTTTGTTTGCATGGATCATGCGTTACAACGAGAGAGAGAGAGAGAGAGAGAGAGAGAGAGAGAGAGAGAGAGAGAGAGAGAGAGAGAGAGAGAGAGAGAGAGGGAGGGGGGAGTCGCAAGCAGTCAAACAAACAACTAAAAAAGATTAATGTTACTGTCGCAAAGTCACGCAAACTGAAGGAGAGGAGTTAGTAAGGAGGAAAGATTGGAGGCGGTGGGGGATGGGGGGGGGGGGGGGTGGGGGGGAGGGGGGGGGGGGGTGGATGCGTAATAGCAGACACGGTTAAAGCGTGTCTAACCAATTTCTTAGACTCCAGTCTCTCAAGAACTTCAAGTAGCAATTGAAATGTTTGCATAAGAAGAGTTCTTAAAACAAAAAGACAAACGTTGTGAAGGGAATGGATACCATAGTTAAGTTAAGGTGAAGGCCATGAGAACATTTCTAAGCTGCTGGCGAACAAAGCCATATGTAACAAGTTTTATAATGAATTATCGTTAACGCTGCAGGAAGTTTTTGTGTGGCTGTGGTCGGTGTTATTTTGTCAATGTTGCAAATACGTTTACTCCCTTGGGACTAAGAATCCCCCAGGGTTGTCATATAAATCTAATTCATGGTAGCAATCGAGAGGATGTGCTTTGCAGTAACAAATACACAAAAACCCAACACCTTTAACCTTTCCTTGTATCACCCCCTATCTTAGGAGTGAAATGGCAAACGATTCCGATTTGAAGGTGAAGTAGGAAACCCATCTCGTGGGTGTATTGCATGGTGAGGGCCATTCGAAGCGAATCTGAAATGTCACCGTTTCTGTTCCAGGAGACGCTGTCTCTTTCGTCTGACTGACGCTGCACCTGAATCAAGCTCGGCTATCTGGACAATCTGCGATTGATTCACAAGGGATCCCCTTCTTCATCTCGTTGCTCTCGAGGAATCCAGGCAGGCTTTGATCGACTGGCAACCAGGGCGGGAACTCTCCATCGTCGCCAACACTCACTTGCATCCAACTCCTCTCCGCGACTGCATCGGTGTGGGTCATATCCAGCAAACGTGATGGATTTATCATTCAGCTGTCACCGTGTGCACTGTGAATAATAGATTTGCAAGGACAGCAGAATCACTAGAGTACAGCCCTGGGGAGATGTTGACCACGTACGTCAAGCCACTTCTCAAGTGGCTGGCTAGCAGAGCCAGCCACTGGAACCGCCGGGCTTCCGCACCCCGGAGATCCAGAACTGGCCATGGAGACAGACACTCGGATGAAATACCCGATAATATAGATGGAGTTGTTACATCCGACGATTTCTTCCCCGGTATGGACGCCACAGACGGCGGAGACCGGTCCAAACTTCTCCAGGAGTATATCGAGAAGAGTAATTTCTCGGACTCTTCCTCCTCCTTGCCTGTGTGCTGGCACTGGAGGAGGTCGCGAATCCCGTTGTCCTTCACAGCCGTGCTTTGGACCCTTCTGTCCATCTCGGTCTCCGCGCTGTGCACCGTCAGCCTGCTGCTACCTTACTGGATAGCTCACCCTGACCTGGTCACCTCCTTTGGGCTGATGGGCAAGTGCGTCAGGGACTTGCGGTACGAGCAGCCGCGCTCTTCGTGCAGCACCTACGGGGACTCGGGCCTTCTGGGCGGACTTCCGGCCGGAGCGTGGCAGGCTGCCTGTGTCTTCTTCGGCGGCGGCTGCGCGCTGCAGGCCATGGCTGCCATTGGATGTCTGCTCGTGCTGATCGTGCCGGAGCCCGCGGCGCAAAGGCTGGCCGTCCTTACTGGCTTCGTGCAAACCGTGGCAGGTAGGACATGAACTATCTTGTCTGATGGGGATATTTGGTGTGTGTGTGTGTGTGTGTGTGTGTGTGTGTGTGTGCGTACGTGCGTGTGTGTGTGTGTGTAATGTTTGTGCGTGTAATGTGTGTTGTGTGTATGTTGTATGTGTGCGTTGTATGTGTGTGTGTGCAGTATGTGTGTGGATATACTTTGTGTATTTGAGGAGTGTGTGTGTGTGTGTGTGTGTGTGTGTGTGTGTGTGTGTGTGTGTGTGTGTGTGTGTGTGAATACTATATGTGTGTACTGTGAATGTGCGCGCGCGCGCGCGAGTGTGTGTTTGTGTTGAGGGAGTATGTATATCACACACACATACACACACACACACACACACACACACACACACACACACACACACACACAGAGACAACAGCGAGAGAGAGAGAGAGAGAGAGAGAGAGAGAGGGGGGGGGAGGAGGAGGGGGGATGGATGGATGGATGGATGGATGGATGGATGGATGGATGGATGGATGGATGGATGGATGGATGGATGGATGGATGGATGGATGGATGGATGGATGGATGGATGGATGGATGGATGGATGGATGGATGGATGGATGGATGGATGGATGGATGGATGGATGGATGGATGGATAGTGTGTTACGGCCTATCAGCCTTGGTAGGCTATGTAAGGCCATTAAGCACGAAAATCACAAGAACAATTTAGAGTAAACGCAAAACGAGTAACGATGTCCCTAGTTATTCGCCTCTTACGAATCGCGTAGGGAGCCGCGGGTTAATTCTTACCCCGAACCCACAGGAGTGTTGGGGTAGGAGGAGGGGAAGGTGCGCACAAAGCGTGCCATTGAATTATGCATGTGGCTTCGTATTGCACAGCTATGAAGTATCAATACCTTTCATGTCATTTTTCCTCCTGCTCCTTGTCATGGAAATTTGTGAGATCTCATTTGTTGTCTGCTGTTTACCCGTTGGTATGCGCTAGTTGTATTTGTAGTCTTTCTTTGCATCCAACTATCTCTGCGTCCATCACTCTCATGCACACGTGCAGCTTGACTGGAAATGCGCGAACTTTTCCTTTTAAAATTGTATTCCGTTTTTGACCTTCTGTCCAACTTAAGAATTCTTATATAACAAGGTCCATGTAATTTGTCTATATGATTGTTCTAAGTGATACACCGTCACTTGGCAAAATGGACAAGAAGATTTTTTTTCTCTCCAGATTTGCTATACATGAAAAAGGATATATCCTTTGTCCTTTCCCGTCAGACGTTTCTGTTAGCAAGAGTCTGTCTTACGTCAGAATCGAATATCAAAGAGCTTATCGCCCTTTTAAAAACGCCCTGGCGTCCTTTTTTTTTACTGAAACACTGGTGTTGTGGAAATGGAATATATTTTGATTTATGACAAAAAATCCTACAGCGGAAGACACCTCCTGAGATAGATAGCCCGCCAATTTAGCCTGTTTCAGAAGAGGGGCAAAAAAAGGAACCCAATTGAAAGAGAACGGATGGGAGATAGTGAAACTGTAGTACAGCACGATTGGAGGCAGCTGGAGGAGAGGGAAAGCGTAAGGAATGGGATGATAGATTTCCTTCTCTCTGTCGGCCAACAGAACTGCCAGGAAGCAGCAGCAGCAACAACAGCGAGGGAAAAAAGGAGGGTTGGCTATCGGGTGCCGGTTTGGCTTTGGGCTGCAATTATCGATAGCGGTGAGGCGCAGATGCGTCTCACTCGAGGTAATTTCTGGGTCCTCCCCTGACACCTCCACTATCTACATGATGTAAACACCCTGGCTTTGAAGTCGCCTCGGCAGCGCACCGTGGTTCTTTTTTGTCCAGGGGCTGTTTGTCTGGGTTGAGACAAGCGTGAACTATCAATCACCCATCATTCGATCTGTCTCTGTCGGGACAGGCCGGGCGCATCAGATGCCCCCCTGACTTTTTTCGCCCTTATCTGGTCTCCTCGGCAGCTGCGAGATCTAAATCGCCCCCTCTGTTTCGGGCCTCTCGCCACTGCGCTTCTTCTCTCCACTCCACAATCAAACACCTTCCCCCAACCTGCCCTACCCACCCTCCCCTCCCCCAGCATGTCCACCCCCTCAACTCCACCTCCCCCACCTCTCATCCCTCACCCACGCTTTTTCTCGCCTCAACACTTATTCATTCACAGGCCTGGCCGAGCGTTTCCGGGCGGTATGGGGAGTTTGCGTTGCACATGTGGAAGAAGGATAGAGGAAGATGGAATGAGGGTGAAAGGGACGAGAGAGGGAAAAGTAAGAAAGTGGCCCTGGGATCGTCAGTGCGTTTATATCTACCATTTGTCTTTTAGTTCAGTGAAGTAATCACCCAAACAGAGACACCTGCAAATTGTTATAGCGAGCCACGGCCCTCCCGGGATGTGTTGTGCTAGGGGCCAGGCAAGGAGACTGCGTGCTGATTGGATGAGAGAAAGAGAGACAGACCCTCACAAGGGGAAGTCAAGGGCCCAGACGGGAGGGATCTTGCTCGTGGCAAAAAGCGCGCTTTTGTTTTGCAAAGGGTCCCATTCTCGAAACTTGAAAAGTTGCTAAAGGCTGCTCCCGTTAGAAACCACTCTCTGCTTGGTTTCCATCCATTGCTGTAGAAGTCGTAACCTTTGTTTTGTCTTTTGGTCTTCAATAATCGAAATTATCAACGGTATATGAAGTATATGAAGTTAGATGCAGTGGAGTAGAACAGGGCCGGTATTTCTCTAATCCTATTAGTTGTTCTTTGAAGAAACGTTTTCTCGTGAATGAAACTACACTTCCTTGAAAGGCTTAACCTCACTATCACCCATAATCTTTCTTTGCATAGTAATTTTCTGCAAACTACGCAATCACGCTGCAATTTTCCAACTCGACGTATAATTCAAAGGTAGGTTCTCTGTCACTCTGAAAACGAGACAAACTGAATCTTGAAACTGTCATTATGAAAGTCATGCGCCATCATGAGGTGTTCACGTTATAGATAGTACTTGTTTCTTTGCTCCACCATGGAAAAACTTGGGTACTTTTTGTGCCGTCGCTCTTTTCGCTATCGGAGTTGCCGTCGCCCTGTCTGTCTGTCTGTCCGTCTGTCACGCTGCAGAGGCACACTGCTCGTTACCCAGGGACTGGACCACCTCGGAGCAGTCTGATGGCTTCAGCAGGCGCAGAAGTGGGCCTCGTCCCTGGGCTCCTTAGGGCTCCGGCCTCTTCAGAGGATCCGCTTTGACAGACGTGCTGCCTTGATAGCGGAAGTCCTCGCCTCATTTGACCAGTGATGAGCTTTTATAGCCATGGTGTCTGCTGGCGATAAAGCTATTTGAATCAGAATCTCCGCTTAAGCAGTCTTTCTTCGACAGCTGTTTGTCGTCTTCGTCCATGTCGTGTGTTTTAATGTGAATTTAGGAGGGCTGTGTGGTCGTTAGATTTTTTCCTGTCAAAAGTGTCGAGTTCTCGTTGGCATTATCAACTTGGATGGAAAGGAACCCAGGCCAGTAGGCGTGCGCCAAGCAAACGAAGCCTTTGTGTTTTGTGACAGAGTCTGTACAAAAACAGAAAGAAACTCAGGCGAGTAGGCGTGCGCCAAGCAAACGAAGCCTTTGTGTTTTGTGACAGAGTCTGTACAAAAACAGAAAGAAAAAGAAAGAAGGTTTATACTTAAGAACAACTTGTACTCATGATTTGTGTCAGAGCACTTGTCAAAGGCCATCCACATCTCTTTAACAACCCTGGTGGCAGCGGAAATGCTTTCCACAGCTTCTTGAGGACACGCACACTCCGTAGTCTAGATCACGTGTGCAGTAGCTGCCAAGTGCGAGTCGAGGCTGAGTTTGCTTAGTGCGAGCACTCTGCTCTCGACACCTCTCTCTGTCCGCCCAACAGGAACACGCGATCTGACGAGAAACGCCGAGACATTGCGTGACGCAAAATGGCTTGAGGTGCCGTCCGCTCTTTTACTCTGGACTTCCAACTCCTACCCCTCTCTTTCACTCTTCTTCTTTGGAAATCTCACCTCAACCCCCTGCCCCCACCCCCATTCCCCCAACCCTGATGGCAGTCAAACCCTTTCGCCTGCTATCATCTATTTTCTCGCCTCCTTCTACCCCCAACCCCACCCTCAACCATTCCATCTATTTCTTTTGCTCCGAACAGCACGCTGTCTTTCTCCCTAAAAGTTTAATTTAACCCCTCTTATCCTCTTTCCACCTTCTCCCTCTCTAACGCCTGGTTGTCGCCACATCTTGCTCTTCTCTCCGCCATGTCCTAGAATCCCTGCCGCCCATTTATCCAAAAGATTCTACTTCCGGAACCGCTACTCAGTTATTTGCTTTGCGATTCGAGATGCCTCCTTAATGTGAAGAACATATTTCCCGTCAAATGTTGTTAGTTTATTTGGTTGTGATATTTGGTTTATTGTAATATCGGTTTCTTTCTTTATCTGTTTAAAAACTGCATGTGTGTGATATGAAAGGTGTTATAACTTTTTTAATGATTCACCTTTATGTTTCAGTACATCTGTAATCGGGAGTATAGACCTCTTCAGTTACAACATTAATCAAAATCCAGATTGGTGTAGTGATAACTATCTTCTCTTTGACATTTTTTTGTATGTCGTTCGAAGTGGTAGTCGGAGAGTGGAATGTTCACGAAAGATTTATGTATAGAATTGAACATTCTCACTTCCCACACCTCTTTTCCTCTCTATTTCCTCCCTCCCCCCTGCCCCCCCCCCCTCTCCTTCCCCCCCCCTCCCTCCTCCACCTCTCTTCCCATTTTCCAACCTCTTTCCTGTACTCTTTCTGTATAAAAAAAGGATACTTTCTGCGCTTCTGCTCTCCTTACCCCCCACTCACACCCTTCCCCCAGCCCTCCACTCCCTACCCTCGTTTTTTTCCTGTCCAAGTGGAGTCGGAGTGACATTTTTTTCTGTGATGGGGACACGAGCCTCGCCAGAGCCTGTAAGAGCGACTGTCCCCTGGAAAGTCTACTTTTCCCCCCTTCAAGTGCTCCGGACGTCTCGCTTTCTCTCTCATCAGCGCCAGATCCCTCCCAGCCAAACGCCCATTTCCTGTAGTCCGTCCCTCCACTAGCGACCCGGCCTGACGCAGACGTTCATGTATCAAGCAGGGCGATGAGAATATGATAGCCCTGGCAAAAAAGGGGACCACCCCTTTCATAGACAGAAAGAGAGAGAGAGAGGGGGGGGGGGGGGGGACACCACCCTGCCTCCAAAAGTTTGGGTCTATGGGGGCTAGGCAGGGGCCTTGCTCATGGTGGGCAATTTCCCGAGTGGTTAGAAGTGAAATGGCCGTGCTCCCCATGCCAGGTCGAAAGAGCCAAATGGTTTATCGATCGCGAACTTCTGCCCGGCGATGGGGATGGTGCTCCAGAGAGCTGCTGGAGTTTGGGATTGAGGATTGAGTGTGGGCTAGTGCATGCTTTTTTCCTCCTCACAGTATCCAGATGTATTTTTGTGTTGTGATGCCGCTCTCCTAAGAGCGGGTAAATTTCAACCCGTCATTTGGAGCACTCCGGCGGAGGAAAAGCAAAATTTGGAGAGGTGGCAGAGGAGGGCGCAATCTACCGCAGAAAGAATTTCCGATGGGTTTGTCTGGGGTGCTGGGTGTCATTCAGCAGGACAAAAACTTCCTCCTCTCCTCACCTTCTGGTAATTAGAATTTAATGGAACGCAGATTTTCGTAATGGAGGCCAACCGCCGAGGGTACGCTACGTTTTTGAACACACACTTCTTTCCTACAGCCGTCTTAGCTTGGAGATTGAATTTCGTGATTCCGTGTCCTTCGAGGCTCGGTAGAAATTTTCCGCACCGCTCTTTCTCGTGATTTGATGAAGTCCTGAATACGCCAGTGACTTTCGAGACGGGGAAATTGAAAAAAGTAGACAAGTATGGACGCTGAAGGTGAGAGAAGATTAACGAGATCGGCCGCCGCAACCTTTCCAGCTTTGTTTCAGAGCAGACTGGTGCACCCTAAAGATCCCGCATCAGAATGTAAAAATTGCAGATACTTTTGTTATGAAGGGATTATTCAGACCTTTGCACTGACTAATGTTCCCCTTAGGATATTCGCAGTATCCCCTCAATAATGTGGCTTCTCTTGTTTTGCGTATTTCTACAGCTTTGCGGGAATTTCTGGCTGGCAATGTGCATTTTGCAATATTGCTTGGAATCTTGCTGCAACGCAAGTACCTGACGCGTGTTGTAAGTCGGCGAGCCAAGCGAGATGTCTCGCAGCGAGATTGGCGAGCGCGAGATGCTCTTTACAACGGGCAAACAGCAAGCGAGTTTATCTAATATGGTGTCGCCCGACAGAGCTGGTTTGAAACGGGTGTTATTATTGGAGTTTCTTGACGATTCTGACCTAGATTATGACTGCATATTTTATCGACCCCAACGTCCCCAATGCGACCACAAAATCTCAAGTATTTACAACGCTGTTCAGTGAAATTACCAATCATGATCATCATGCTGATCATGTAATGTGTTGATTGTTGCTGCCATACCGAAGCAGACGACTAATGTGGAACTATAGTGCGGAAAGAAATGAGCACAACTGAAACAAACTAGTAGAATTCCACATCCTCCCTATTCCCATTCCACGTAAAATTACTCAAGAATACTGAAAGAACACTTACGTTTTAATATTCTGTTCCATTCCTCCGTCGCAACGCGACAGTTGGAAAAAGTCCCACCGAGAAACATAATTCCAATGCGGGTAGTCGCCATTTTGTTTTAGCTCGCCAGCTGCGCGAGCTGGAGAAAATCAGCTCGCCAAGTCTTGCGAGCCATGCGAGCCACTCGCCGCCTTACAACGGCACGGCTAGCCCCGCTTGCGAGATACTCGCTTGGATCGCCACTTACAACGCACGTCTGGCTGCATAGCTATTTTGGTCTTTAAAGCGCGTCGTCAAAGCAACAGATAGCTCATAATGCAGAACAAAGCATCCCAAGCAAAAGGCATTGTCATTTCCTCGAGTAAGGTGGTAGGGAGACAGATTTGAGGGTGTCGGGTGTAAGGAAAATAGATTTGAAGGTGATATACATATGTATTTGATGGAGGAAAATTTGAGGAGGATAGATGTGAAGGAGAGAGACTTTAGGAAAATATATTCTAGGGTGACATACAAGTATTTGAGAGAGGCATAATTTGAGGGGGATATTTTCTGCTGCAGCACCGGCGAGCTCGTGTCCCTGAGGCTGGGGATTCAGGAGACTGATCTGTGGGCAGTCTGGTCAATGGCTGGTCACTGGCCTGTCCTTGTCGCGGTCTTAACATGCGGCTCGCTCTCACGAGCAATAATCCCCGCTGTCTGCTGACCGTCTTGGCAGGTTCACAGGTCCAGCTGAGCTCGCCCGGCAGAGTTATGCGCCCCTGGTAGCTCTTCTAGGAAAGGATTAGAAGAGAACCCCAAAGCAGGCAGCTGGCACTCGCGGATTTTATCGGCCTGGGTTTACCGTCGGCACCGCGCTGATTTTGAAAGATGGCAGATTGGTCTTTGATGCCACCGAGAGGAGGCAATGATGGTTCCCTCGGATCTCGGAGCTTTTGATCCTCCTGACTTTGATCCCTAGAATAAAAACTTTCAGTAAAATTTCATTTGTTTGTTATGGGAATCAAAATACTGCTTTCTGCGTGCAGAACTTAAGACGTGCAGAAAATTTAGTTCTTGGAAGTAAATTATTCACGCTTCTCTCTGAGGTAAAACTTCGTGTCTCCAGTGAAATGAAGTGTGGTTCGAGAGCGGTGAAATTAAAGAGCACGTGTCTAGGCTGCGAGGGGTTCCACTTGAGCGCATCAAGCAGAATGCTGTCTATCCGTGACTCACAGAACTTCAGTATTGATGTTTGGTGCAGGTTAATCATAATTCAAATACGTCTCGAATTTATTTTTCTACAGAACCACCAGTTCAAGACTGATCGCAAACTCAGCTTGGCAAAAGCTCCGTGTGTCAACAAAGCAAAGCAACAGATTCCAATTCAACTTGTGGAGAGGCCCACTTACTGTCACTATGCTATCGTGGCGTCCCTCTAAACAGCCTTTTAAGCGCTCATTTCATATCAGCCTGGTATTGACGTATTCACGGCTATCAGGCGGCCATCTTTACTCTCACGGCTCGTGTCAGGCGAGTCTGCCAGAGCCGCCATTGTTTGTCCAAAGAGGTTCATCAGCAGAGTTGATGGACGAGTTCCAGACTCTTTGAGAGTGGACGCTCTTTCTCATTGACGGCTTTTGGAAGATAGAGCTCCGAGAGTGGATATTCCAAAGCGTTTTGAAAGCCGGAGGGAGGTATTTGAAAGAAACGACCTGCACAGGAGTGTGATAACCGATCTCCTTCGGAAGGTTTGGTTTTAATTTAAAGTTTGAAAAGGAATTCTCAATAAGTTGTAGAGTAAATGGCTTGTCTTGAGATGCCACTTGGTAATATGTCTGCGTTTAAAAAATAACTTTACAAATGGACCTTCTTTGGATGATGACCGATTCGTATGTTAATCTTGTTTTATTGTGACGTTGATTACCTGAGTTGATTCAGGTTTGATTAATTGCGTGCAGCTTGCTGAATTTATTTCGTCAACCATTATTTGTTGCATACAAACTGTAGGAAAATCAGTTCGTAAAAGAATGAACGAATTAAGAAATGGAAGTCCTATTGTCCTGCCCCTGACCTATCTCAAACAAAAATCAGGGAATTATTTAAAATCCAAACACAATAGTACAATATCTTTTCGAGATATTTGCATTCTGAGAGTCATGTCCACTACACTACATTGAGGAAAGAGCATCCTTATCTGTAGAATTGCCTCTACAAGCGCAACTTCGTGAACCTGCAGTGGCCGTGGTCAGATATGAACTATTGAAGCTGACCCTAACCAGGAGCTGAGAATATTCCATGAAGGATTGGTGATACAGACCGTCCATGGCAGGCAAACACGGAGACACTCGGTAGCAGTGCAGACTGTTCACTGATAGTGCAAACAGAAGGACACCCTCAATAGGGATTATCGGTGACGTGGTCCCCCTCCTCGCTCGCCCTGACACGTGACTGGCGACCCTGGAGTGTTTGCGCGCCACTCGTGGGCCTCCAGCTTCCGGTTTCGCCGGAAGATTGCGCGGCAGAGCACTGAGTGACGTTGTCCAGGAGGCTGCCGGGTGTCCTCCTCCCCTGTCCTGGCTTTGTTCCCGCCAAACTCTCTCTATGCTCTCCTTTGACAGAATGACGTCCGTCACCCGTTAGAGTGTCAGTCCTAGAACTGAATACTCACCCTCGTCTTCACGTCCACCCCTTCCCCCTCGTTATAAAGGTGTAATTTTCTCCAAGCCGCACGTTAGCTCCTAGACTCGAACAGGTTTATTCTCTTGACTCTCGCGTGCAAATTATGTTATGTGACATGAGGTAGTTTCAGGGGCAAAAGAGTAATTGAAGTTAACTAGTTGCCATGACACTCATCAAAACCTGTTGATAGGTGTTGAGATAGGACGTTTGTGAGATAAATTCTGGGAGCACACTCATAAATATGATTGTTCTTCATGATTTGGCTGCAATCCATTTCATTAGAAAGCATCTGTGCAATACACGCCCTATAGGCTTCCACTTAGGCAGGATCAGCATATGTGTCTCAACTACAGTTGTAGTTTTCTGCAAGCAAAGTGCCATGCCGCAAAATTTGTTTTCGATGAAATGATGAAATATGGCCACTTTGCAAACAGACATTGCTGTGAAACGTTATGTGAGCCAACTTTAACAACGCAGGGAACCCTCTTTCTGGGTTGTTGGAACGTTCGCCCTTGAGAAAATTCAGGGCGCGCTCTCCTGCAGCTTGCCGTGGAACCCAATCCTTTTGTCCTGGCTTTCATTGCGCTCCATTGTGCGGCTGGCACGGTCTTTTTCTCACGGCGGCTCTGGACTGGCCGGTCCTGTTGACCCTGTCTTTGGGTTCAGCGTGTTGGGGGCGACGGGTATTGCGGTCAATGGCAGAGCAGTCGATAGTTTTGTTGGAGCAGCTGACTCCCCCATCGTGGTCAACTGTTTGCGGCAGTGGGACGCAACGATCTTTGCAGCATCGGCGGCAGATTACCTTGACCCTCGCTTTTGACCTCGTGCATCTGGCTCTGGTGAAAGAGGGTTGTCGTCCTGCTTGCACATCGCGCCAAAGTCCACCGTGGATTCTAATTGATGCAATCATTTCGAAGAAGAAATATTTACTCTGGAACCTCGGCCCACACTGCTGACGGTACTCAGTCGTTACTGGAAAGAAAAGCCATTATCCCGCGCGGTTCTGCACGCACTACTGCGAGGCTGTGTTTTCTCCTTGTAAAAAGCCACGTATCGTTCCAGTGCGTGCTGTGTAAATTGAAGTCGTGACAGAGCAATGGATGTTCTCAGATGCAGATAATCTAGAACGTAGCAACGGCAAGCCTGCATTTCTTTTAAAATACTCTGCTTCTCTCACTTTAGAAGAAAAAAAAGATATAGTAAACATGTGACACCGGTGACTCATATTTCATGCACATATTCACGCGATCGCTGCCTGGCATGAACCAACGAATTCAAGACATTTTAACAGCATGCCCGGTTGTTCAATATACAGCGTGGAAGCTGCCATCGGTATCCTGCTTTGTTACGCCATTTTTCTAAGTTCTACAACTGTTTGCAGTTTCAACGCCGATGAAACATGCGCACAACACTTCTCGCGATGCAGAACGCTGCTTCTACTTCTTTTTTCAAATAGACAGTTTTAAAATGCCGTGCACACTAATCGCTGTTTCATGCAAGGTTCCACTCGATTCGCCGCCTAACTCAAACCGACGGATTGAAGAAAATTCTGCCGCACGCATTGTCGCCTCGTTTACATTTTGACTCGTGCAAACTGACGAAGGGGTGGCTTGTGCGTTCTTACGTTATACCCTAAACCAACACCCACTCCCCCGTGCACTCCGTGCTCACCGTCAGGGAAGCCAAGTCGTGCCGAACTTGTTGGCTGAAGTTCTCTGCGTGGATGACCCACTAGTCGCGGTTCAGAGCCTGCGTTTGTTTGTGCTGGGCTGATGGGGGCCACGCTGTGCTAACTCGTCCCTTACTCTGAGCTGGCGCCCCTCCTCGCAAGCGTCTCGCCACGCGCTCTGCTCCACTTGCTCCACACGCCCAGGGAGTAGATAGCGATAGTTCTGGCAGTTATGGGTTTTCCGCCCCGATACTAATCGCCCATGTGTTTTTCATTTACTGCTGATTTATTCATCTGTCCGTTATGGCACTAGTGGTACTGGCTTTAAGGATGCGAGTGATGATGGATCTGAAGGTTTATTGGTTAATCGACATCTTGAAATCATCTGCCTGAATGATGTTCTGATACCGCATAGTCTGCAGAACCCTACAACGTGGTTTTGATTCCATGAAAGTCTATTATATATGTGCATGTAGGAGAGAATTTGTGTGAATCTTTTCAGGTCATATGGAGGAAGACAAAAGAGCAAAGCAGCTACCTACGTTTGCTTTGCTGTTGACCAGATCCTTCGGTAAACTCCAGTGCCAGATTTTAAGGCTGTGCTGCACTGAGCTCGAGAGAGTAATATCTTTCGTTCGAGCTTCGTTTGTTGCTGTAGGTTACATCCAGCACTCTCCTGAGAGGTTCCTAGCAGAACAGCGGATAAGACAAGAGCAGTCACTCGCGTTGTCTTGTAACGCTGTGGACTTTCCCCTGCAAGTGACAGCACAATCTCCGCCTAGAAATTGCGCCTGCAGCTGTTTTTGACTAAACAGGAAGGAACTGATCCGCACAGAGTTTCTTACGGCCTAGAGGTAAATCGAAGACGTGGTGTATACATTAGAAAAGTTGGTTCTTTACCCAGGAAAGACAAACAAAAAAGAGAAACGCCTAAGAAAAAGTAACAGCATACTCAAGCATCCAGCACTGAATGACCTTCCCATCGTGAAGTTAGATCTTACATCTGCGAAGAAAGAACTAAATGCGAAACATCTAGCATTTAAAAAAAACGTTTGAAATTCTTGATCAAATTTCTCAATGCTGGCATTCATCAGTTCTCTTACTGTGAGTCTATTTAGACACACGTGAACATCAAGAGGAGTTTGTGCTCTTCCATAGCTATATGTATACAAGTTCGCATATCTCGAGCGTCAGCATGATAAGTGATAAGTAACTAGCTTTTAACTTCGATAAGTAATTCCTGCGACTATGGCAGGATTACTGCATATTCCACTTTGAAACAGTCGTTTTGTCATCGAACCGAGTTGCCAATGTGCAATGACTCTTCATGTCGATGATAGTTTCAACTGCACTCTTGGTAGCTTTTCTTAAAATATGGTTCCACGCAGCACCAATGTATTCCTTTTAGCTTGAAGTGTACATCCTTCTGTCTCAGCTCACTGTTTCACTGTGTCTTTGACGGCTGTGTCAGGCAAGGACTTTCTCACCAGGCGGTTCCGTCAAGTGTTTCGCCTTCTCCATTTCCTTCCTCACCACCAGACCATTGGATTGTGTGGGACCTCCTGGTGCTGAGCTGTGTGCGGTCGTATTGTTCCAGCCAGGCGTGCGGGTGACAGCATCTGAACGTTGATTCTTCAAAAACCTGCGTTTATTTGATCCGCTTCCACCTCATGGCGGGTGTGTAGACAGAAAACAACCCCAGGTCTTCCAGAGCCAACAATCGACGCCATCCCTCCAGTGGCGTGCCCACATCGCGCCACAGGCGAATGACGGGGACCCTGTTTTGCATTCTGCTCTGAAGGAATCTCATGGTGTTGTGGGGTTTTCAAAGGCCCTGAGCGCCCCAGGGCTAATCAAGTGGCTTTTCCCGCCTTCTTGATCGCCGGTGGTTTTTTTGACTCACAATGAAGAAAACAAAAGCTTTCTGTCCGATCAAACGCGTCCCTATGCAAGCCGTGATTGGAATTTGATTTCTTCGTCCCGCGTGGAGGAAATTTCAACGAGGCGATTGTTACTTTGTTTTCTCCTCTGGAACATTCCTCTTCAAACTCGATGCAGAAACTGTGCAGCTTTAGGGGATACTTGGGGAGGGTGGAGGGGGGGGGGGGGGGGGGGATGGGGACCCCGGACATCTGCAACATGTGTACACTATCTAAAATCGCCTCAAAAGTCAGGCACCGACACACAAAAAACCGCAGCCGTCTCCATATGTACGCGGAGAAAAAGTCGGGCGCACCAGGTTCCTGCATCTCCTTCTTTCTTCTTTGGACTGAGAGAGTCATGGAGCGGGAGAAGACGAGATAATGAAAGGGCTGTCCATTAAGATAGCTGGCGCCGTACACCTTGAGCCAGACTGTCCGTAACGAGAGGGGGTTATTGGTCCCGTGGGGAAACAACCAGGAACCTCGGAGGAAAAACGATCTCAAGAGACTCTGCCATCTACTGACGTAATCTTGGAAGCGTGCCCAGAATGCTTCGGCCTGCTTGGGTGTGAGGTCTTCTCTCCATACGGACTCCCCCTATATACTTGGCGAGTTTTCATGCGGAATGACCTGACCTTCTTTTTCGTAGCAAACTAGCTGAATACAAACATTTATTTTATTTTGAACATAATTCTGTTTTCCCTTACGAGAATGTTTGTAGCCAACGAAAACATAAAGATAGTTTGTGTGGACAAGACAGAAGAGTTTTTGTTTTCATCTGCAATTGTGTTTCAGGTTATTGATTCCTTAAACGTTGCACATGGTTTGTTGTGTTAAGTTGAAGCTCGACAGGTTTTGCGTTATCAGTTCTCATCATATGTACATAACATTGGTTTCATATAGAGTTGGGTTTTTTTCAAAAGCGGCATAACTAGTTTTAAGCGGAATAACTTTATACATTCGGCGACTTCTCTCATTCCCTACCCCTCCTTCCATTTCTCTTCTCTCTCTCTCTCTCTCTCTCGCTCGCTCTCTCTCTCTCTTTCTCTATATGTCTCTATGTATCTGTCTATATGTCTCTCTATGTGTCTGTCTCTCTGTGTCTCTACGTTTGTCTCTCTATGTTTCTGTCTCTCTATGTCCCTCTATGTCTTTGTCTCTGTCTTTCTATGTCTCTGTCTGTGTGTGTGTGTGTCTCTCTCTATGTCTCTCTATGTGTCTGTCTCTCTGTGTCTCTCTATATCTCTGTCTCTCTATGTCTTTGTCTCTGTTTTCTATGTCTCCGTCTTTGTGTGTGTCTGTCTCTTTCTCTCTTTCTCTCTCTCTCTCTCTCTCTCTCTCTCTCTCTCTCTCTCTCTCGCTCGCTCTCTCGCTCTCTATGTAAGTAATAATCTGCAAGTCTCGAAAGTGATATTAGAAATAAATAATATCCCATTATTGTTTGCTCACGCGGGAACGATTGGGGTTTTAATTCATATCCATCACTTTGTTTGCGAAAGAGTTGCCGCAGTATTAGATTTCTTTTAATAGGACGAGAGTGCTCATAGCATCATTGTTGAAAGATCTGAAAACGCATTGTTTGCTGTGTTAACGCAATTCGTCATGCTTGAAAAAGTTGCAAAATTAGCCGTTTGTTGGTTTGTGGGGTAAACCCCGCGATTTTGCATGTCTGCAGTTGTGAAAAAGTTGCTGTATGGTTGCCTTACGTGTGAACACGGCCTGGCTCATAGTTGCAGTGTTCAGGACCGCGGTGTGACTGCAGCCTGGCTGCTCTCCTGGCTGAATGCGGCACCACGTGGCGACCACAGCTTACCTGCCTCTCATCATGCCTTGCACGTGGAAAGGGCCGCGCTCCCACTGGGCGGCGCCACTAATCGCTGGAGTGACGCTACATCAAACACCGGCAGAGGGCGCTGTTTACCGATCCACCATTGCCAAAGTGATCTGCCCCTCACTTTCTGTCTCGAAGAGTGCTCTCCCTTCGCAACGTCCAACATCTTTTGGGCTTTTGGCCTCTCGGTTTCCTCAGTTTCCCCTAAAGCGGATTCCTCCCAGATGGCCAGTTCCACTTGCAGGCAATTGGCTTTGCTTCCAATAGGAAACAGCTGCAGTTTGATTTCAACACGTGGAAGCGATGGAGTTTACACTGCAGTGGGTGGATGACGTAGGCGAATTGCTCCCGTCTCCTTGTGGAAGCTTTTAAAGCAAACGAGGATAGAATGCATTGTTTGCAAAGGAGGATAAGTGATTCGACCTATCGTCTTAGACCACCCAATCGCTTGCGTCTTTAAAAAGCTGTGAAGGATTTAGCCGCCTTCCATAGTTCCCGTTTGTCCCAGTGATATTTTGAGTGCTCATTGTTTCGGTAATGGAGCCGAAGTGGCCATTATCAAAGAGAGTTTGCCGTCTCGCAAGGTTACGTAAAGCTGCTTTGGACCAGACAATAATGGAAATACGTAAAAGGAAGCAACTTGGGTTTCTTTTTTGCCGTTATTTAACCTGCCAAGAAGTTTACAATCACAAACGATTGTGTATCAAGAAGTAAATTATACTTTTAGTTCTACATTCAGGTGGGGGGATATTACCACTAAATGCAGACCTCATCTGTGACGAAACTCTCGCATTGCAGACTATGCCAGTGGACAAAAGCTTGAATTATATATTTATAACATTATTCTTTCGCGTTTGTTCATAATCATCGAGTAAATGAATTAGAAAATGTGTCAAAATGCGGAGAGAGAAATAAAAAAATCGGCAAGCGGTGTAGCTGAGTGGTCCCTGTTTTTGCATCACAAATGGGTAGCAAGGGATTGCTTTGACGTAGTGAAAGACATCCCTCACAACATCACGGGCGCTGCCTCGCGGCAATGAAGTAAAGGTCCCAGGAATGTATTGAATTTTCCATACATAAGATCTATTTTAATATAGTCAAAGAATACTGGTGATGGTGGTGGCGGTGGTGGTGGTGGTGTGGTGGTGGTGGTGGTAGTAGTTGTGGTAGTGAGGATGGTAGTACAGTATTAGTAATAATAGTGGTGGTGGTAAAGTTCTGGTATCAGTGGTAGTGGAGAGGTGGTAAATTCTGTCAGCGGTAGTGGATATAATTATGGTAAACTCGTGGCGTTGTTGGTGGTATTGGCCGTATGATGATTGTGGTATTGGTGTAATGGCGACGGTGATAGTGGTGTGGCGGTTTAAGTGTAGGTGGTGGTGTGATGGCTGTAGAAGCATCAGAACCACCGGTAGTAGCAGTTGCAGCAGCAGCAACAGCAGCAGCAGTTGTAATGGATATCTCGTTCAAGGACACAAGACGGATGTGACATCCCAGAGAAGCAGACTCCGGGCCCTTCTGGAAGGAAGACACACAGGAACTCCTATGGCGTTACCACGTGATTCATGGGGTCTGGGACGAGTCTTCCCCAGCAGGAGACTGGACACCCCCGAGCAGGCAGTCACGCCTCAGGTGACCAGGCAGGCTGGGGTCGGTGCTAGGTGCTAGGAGGAGGTGCTGATCTATTGACCGCGGTCCTCTCCGCTCTACCGCCCCCGTCCTGGCTGTCTGGCCTCTCCCCCTTCACCGATGTGCATGGCAAAAGGCCGTGTCCCTGGGGAGACCCGGAGTGACAGTGAGTGAAGGGACCTGTGGAAGTTGGTGTGGGGTTGCAGTGAGTAAGAGGACATGAGGCCAGGCAGAAGTGGAGGTGGGGAGTGGGGTGGTAGAGTTGTGAGTAAGTGAGTAGATTGAACCGCATGACTTGGAAGCTGCGTTCTCCCTGCCTTTCTTTCCTCTCCACCGAGGTCGATCGGCTTGGCTTCTAGAAGCTGGGGTCATGGGGAAATTTAGAGTGACATTGGGTGAAGGAACCTGCCTAAGTCGGTGTGAAGTTGATATGAATAAGGGACACAAGACCAGGGAAGTGAGGATGCAGATGGTAGGTGGGATGGGAATAGCGGTAGGAGTGGGGAAGGCGGTAGGGGTGTGAATGGCGATAGGGGTGTCGGATGGTGACGTTGTAAGTGAGTGCGAGGAACTCAGACGTATACCATTCTCTCTGCGTTCCTTTCCTCCTAGTCGCTCTGATTGATTTCTAGAAGCTGGTTTTCCGAAGGAGAACTAGACTGATACAGAGGAAAGAGAACCCTGCTAAAAGTTCAGTTCAGTTTAGTCTCTTAACCCTGAGATGGATTGTTGAGGCACCACTGATGACTTTCGGACAATCTTCCTCCATCGATCTCTATCCTCTGTGGCTCGCTGTGAGTCAGCAAAGGTCAAGCCTGTCCACTCTTTGATGTTGTCTTCCCACCTCTTTCTCTGCCTGCCTCTCCTTCTCCCACCTGGTACGGTACCTTGCAGGATGGTCTTGGCTAGCCCACTGCCTCTTGACACGTGACCGTACCACTTCAGCTTTCTGCTTTTCACGATTGAGAGCAGGTCTACGTACCGTAAAAGTTATTGGGCTACAATGGCGGGGACTGGAGCCTGCATGGTGGGAAAGATGATTATGATCACATAGTGTTATGTGCTAGTGTAAAGCAGACGGACGTGCTGATCATGGATCTGGCGAAAGCGTTTGATCGTGTCAACCACAGCCTGCTGACACACAAACTCCGAAACTATGGTGTCCAGGGCGCTGCCCTCGCGTGGATCCAGAGCTTCCTTAAACGCCGGCGGCAGGCTGT
Organism: Theodoxus fluviatilis; assembly: GCA_034096865.1. Lineage (NCBI taxonomy): Eukaryota > Metazoa > Mollusca > Gastropoda > Cycloneritida > Neritidae > Theodoxus > Theodoxus fluviatilis. The sequence goes on along the minus strand of JAWQFJ010030429.1, from coordinate 12,279 downwards.
GGTGGTGAACGGCAGTCGCTCCTCCTTCGTTGACGTCCGCTCAGGGGTGCCACAAGGCTCGGTTCTCGGGCCGACGCTATTTTTAGCCTATATCAACGATCTCCCCAGGAGACTGACGGCACTGGCACGTCTGTTTGCGGACGATACTGCAGTCTACAGGACGGTGACCAACGACATTGACCAGGCCCAACTACAACAAGACCTCCAATACCTAGCGGAGTGGGAGAAGAGCTGGGACATGCAGTTCCATCCTGCCAAGTGCAATACCTTGCCAGTTACGAGGAGCAGACGCCCACTATAGCCCTCCTACCAGCTTCACGGACATACCCTAGAGACAGTGAGGGCGGCTAGGTACCTGGGTGGTGTGATCATACAGGATGACCTCTGCTGGGACGACCATATCAACAGCATCGTCAGCAGGGCAAACCAGACCCTAGGCTTTCTCCGGCGCAACCTCACGATCTCTTCAAGAGCAGTCAAAGAAAGGGCATATAAGGCCTTTGTCAGGCCTACTCTCGAGTATGCCTCGTCGGTATGGGATCCTCACTCCCAGAAGCACATCGACAAGGTCGAGGCTGTCCAGAGACGTGCTGCCCGTTTCGTCTGCAACCGCTACCATAACACTTCAAGTGTCAGCCAGATGCTGGACTCCCTTGGGTGGCAGTCCCTGGAGGAACGCAGGAAGCTTGCTCGCCTGTCGATGCTGTATAAGATCAAACACGGCATCGTCCACTGTCCTGGCATCAAGTCAAAGCTGGTTCCCCCACCACCACGCCAGCGACGATGTCATAGCCAGCAGTTCAGCCTCATCACCTGCCGAACGCAGTACCGGAGTGCAGCCTTCCTCCCCAGAACAATAAGGGACTGGAATGCCCTACCTCCAGCCGTGGTTGAGGCCAGCACTGTCGACACGTTCGTGTCGCGTGCCTCCCGCTAGGACGGGACCACTGTGACTCTTCCCCCCCCCACCTCCCCAGACTCCCCAACCTGTAAAAAATTCACGTGCCAAAGTAATCACTATTGATGATCGTGGGCAGGAACGGAAAGAAGAAGAAGAAAGAACTATGACGTTGTGGGCTTTGCTTTCTCGATGCCTTCCTGACACTCCTTTTCAAAGAGGGGGGGGAGGGGGGATGCGCGCGCGCGCGTGTGTGCATACGTGCGTATGTTCGCTCGTGCTTGCGTGCGTGTAATAAGTGTGTGTGAGTGAAAATGCTAGTTTTCTTGTAGGGATCGTGGGTAATCAAGAGTCATGAAGTGTGAAGATGGGTACGGGTTTCAGGAAATAACGGTGCAGAGACTTGGGATAAGGCCTGAGCTATATGAGTTGGGAGCGGTACTGCAGTTCGTAAATATGGGGAGCTGTGAGGCCCCATATGGGAGTTGTCCTGCCCATGCACCTGACCTGTCGTCTACAATCTCTCTGCTTGGCAGAAGCTGAATCCCTCTTGAAAACTTCAGATGGCACATAGCGAAGAGAAATATGAAGCGTTATGAGGAAGGCGTGAGTAACTGGGGCGGGGTAAGTGGAAGGTAGAAGTTGTCGCTAGAAGTAATTGAGTAAGGCATATTATGAAGATGACTGAACAGGTTAAAACAAATAATACGACCATGAGACGGGTATGAACGAAACGTATGTTTGGGATGGAGAAGGTAAAGTGGATAGGGGCGTTGGGGATGAGAGACGGGCGTGGGGTGGAAAACGGGGTCCAGCGATTGAGAGGCTCCATAAGGAAAAGTGTGGAGGATGTAACGAGTAAAGATGTCATGAATTGTGGGGGTAGGGGTGGAAAAGGGTGGATGCCAGGTTTCGATTTGGAAGTTGGTACGAGCTAAGGGACCCACCACACTCAAGATTAACCAATAAATGACGGCACCTTTTCGTAGGTGGGAACAGGGGTTTGCATAGGTTGCCGTTAACAAGGCTTACTCTGAGACTGGATGTGCATGTTACACTGATTAAGAGAATGCGTGTGTCACTTGGCCTGGAGTGGAGGACCGCTCTGTGAGTGTATGGGAGAGTAGGGTGTTCAGGCATGGGAACGTAAGTGGCATGATGGCGATGGATGGTATGAGGAAAAGCGTTCTGGGGAAATTGGAGAAAAATTGAATGGAATTGGATGAGTTTCTCATGATATTAATTGACGTAACTTGAATAACAGTTGCTCGAAAGAAAAGGAATGGAGTCTTAATTAACGTAGTTGGCTTTGTAATAATTTTTAAATGAACTAATATCACTATTCTTAGAGGTGTCTCAGCCTTTATCATCAGCTCTGCAGTTGACTTTCAGGAAAGTAATGAAATGTATCGAAGTATAATTTAATGATATTTCCTTGTCTTTCAGTATGCATCTAGTTATAACATGTATCTCAGAAAAATCATTGTACAGACGATTACTTCGTCAACTGTCAGACTAAACATGGTTTTGTAGACGTAGCCCATCTACATGAATGATGTGTAATGTCTCTCAAGGGCAAACGATTTTCTATATAATATCGTTAGGTGCCAAATTGAAACCTGTTTGAAAGCAGAATCCATTATCTGGTGTCGCCGTTTCTGCATATTGCTTAAACCAGAAATGATTTCAAGGCGAAGAGAAAAATACGACAGTAGAGGTGGAAGATTTGGAAAATGACCTCATTGCTTGTCGAAATTCCAATTGTCTTCTCTCGTATTCATGGGATGCTGAAAGAGGTTTGGGAAAAATTAATTCGTTTTCTTCATATTAGCTTTATCCATCCTCCCCCAAATCTGCATTCTCTCGCCCCTAACGACGGCGGGAATGCAAAACTGTGTTATTTCCCCTGAACACGGCACCGCGCCAGCATGAACCAATCGCTGCTTTGATCGCGACAAAGCAATAAATCCCCGGATGCTGACTCTGTCATCTGGGGTGGCGGTGCGCATTTCCCATGCGCAGGCAGCCATTACAGAGCGGAATTATTCATCTGCCTTCTTTGTTGCGATACAGGGATGCAACGTAGTAAGCCTACGTGGAAATGAAGTGTAGGGAAGGGTTCTCATCTCAGATTCATTGACAGAGTTTTTTATTATCCCGCTCTGGTATTTTTGCCATAAGCCGTCTGATGCATACACACCGTCAGTCTGCAGATTGCGGTATGAGCACTATGTTGCTATGGAGGGTTTGTGTGTGTGTGTGTGGGGGGGGGGGGGGGGGGGGGGGGGTTTACCGAGTCGACAGTCTGTCTCCTCTGTGAAGTTTGCCGTGCTTGCACATTTTAAAGAAAAATCATTGCCATTTTCAAATATCGTCCTTTGTTTTAACTGTTGGGGTATTTGAAAAAATTCCCCCCCATGATATGTGATAAATGTTTTATTCTGTTCGCAAGGGTAGTTGTAGCTACAAAAGCACAAACTACGCCTGTTTTTAAAGGTAAAAGTAGAGGTAGTGATTTTGTGCAGCAACTTTTCTATGACCCAAATCTGCTTCTCAAAACGATTTATAATTTAGGCAACTGATGATAGAACCATATTAAAACTGAGGTACGCTTTAGAATAGTGAAGAACTGTGTTAGTTATTTTTTATTACTCGCCGATATTTGCATATCTGTCCGACATAATTCTTCTTTTACTTCAGATTAACCTTCGTCGTCGCAATTTCTTGTACTTGCTCTTATTTAGAAGAATCATGCTCGGATTACATTCTCCCGTTTACATGTACCTTTGTTGTGTTTTCTCTGTTGTTTTTACCTGTGTTTACTTTCTATGTACTGAATCTCTACGTTCCGTACGTGTTTCACCCCAGTTGCCCTTCTCACGTTTCTCCATCTACTCCCTCACGTTCCTCGGCATCGCAGCTTTGCGATGGCTCAGATAATTTCGTTTGAAGACCACCCGATATATTTTCGGTCTGTTTACGCACAGGTAGGAACTCAGAACGCCTGGGTGGTTGTCATAACAGAGTGGTAGAGCGACAAATCAGCGTGTTTACACCAAACCTGAACAGGATGTGACGATGGGGTTTGGTCAAAGAGACGGCAGCATCGTCTCATATTTCTTCACGGAAACCGTAAGAGTGTCTCACACTCCTTCTCCTATCACTGCAGCCGATCGCCAACACGTGCCTGGCAGCGCCAAAATACTGAACGCCTCAGGGCGGAGTTTTCCCACTATACAGCTCTGCCTGGTTGCCACGCTGCGAGATCAGAATCTTTCAGCATGAACAGCGGAAAGTGCTTTCTCTAGGGGGCGATAGCAAGCGATGGTTTTGTCTGGAATAAAGATTATTCTGTTGACTGCGAACTTCGAAAAGGTGATAATGAAGGTAGGAGACTGTTGAGCCAATTTCCTGTTCCTCTGTGCAAGTGTAAGAAAGAGAAGGGTGAATGGTGGGGATTGGGGAGTGACAGAGAGAGAGAGAGAAAGTGCGTGTGTGTGTGTGTGTGTGTGTGTGTGTGTGTGTGTGTGTGTGTGTGTGTGTGTGTGTGTGTGTGTGTGTGAGCTTGCGTGCGTGCGTGTGTGTGTGTGTGTGAGTGTGTGTGTGTGTGTGAGTGCATGCGTGCATGCGTGTATGTGTGTGCAGATGTGGGTGGGTGTGGGTGGGTGCGTTTGCATTTAAGCTGCCTGCAGTTTGTTCGACTGTCTGACCGTTCTCTCTCTCTCACGCGCGCGCGCACGCTCTCTCTCTCTCTCTCTCTCTCTCTCTCTCTCTCTCTCTCTCTCTCTCTCTTCTCCCCCTCTCTCTCTCTCTCTCTCTCTCTCTTAATTGAAAATTCAAATTTTGCCACTTCCATTTCGACATGGGCTGTGTCTGTTCTTTCTCCACTGGCAACAAATCAATGGAAGGAGAGGACGTTTGCAAAGATGCAACGCCTTTTTTCCACTACTCTATCCTTCATGCAGAACATTTCAATTTTACCGCCTGCCCTTTTGCCAAAATGTAAAATTCTCCTCATCGAAATTCGGCGACGCAGCGAGCAGGCGGACCGCGCAAAAAGGAAGTGGCAGCTAGCGCCATCTGGAGAGAAAGTTTTCTTCTTCGCTGCCAGCTTCATCAGCCCGAACCGCTCTCGAAACCCACAACAGGGTAGGGGAAGTTTTTGTGACTCTCGCCCTCACTTCCTGCCCGAGGTTAGGTTTTTGGACACTTTTCTCATATCCCGCCATAAGGGTGTTTATCGTGGGCTTGCCCTCTGCACCGCTCCTACCACTTCCTCCCCTAAGTCCCGTCCCTATCTTGTTGGGAACGAAGCACCGCTGCGTTAATGGAATAGGGTGTGGAAGATGGAATCTGACCAAGTTCGCCCTTCGCTTTCTACTGGTGTTGCGCTGACGGTTTTATTGGGATTTTGCTCTGAAGGGCGAAATTAACGTGCGATAACTTTTTGGAAACCTAGAAAACTATGATGCAATGTTATCCGTGTTGGAACATATTTACTTTTCTGGGTTGAGAACAGTGGGTAGGAGGAGGAGGTGTCTCTAAGAAGCTTTTTGCCTCACTCTGAAGCGACTCATTGAGATCTTACTGTTGCCGAGGAGAACAGGTAAGGAAACCGAACAGCTGACGAGACTATCTCGGTTGGGAATCTTTACGACGAGTGGATCAAGTGTGGACTTGATTGTATCTGCTTTGATGCGTGATATCATATCGCAGAATCTTAAAGAGCTTGGCACATGCAAAGAAAGATGATGAAGTGGATCCAGAGGCACCTGCAGCTCGTAACCAACATCTCAAGACGGCGCAACGCAAGCCATTTGAGCGTCACGCGCATTGCGTGTTGCACGCAACCGCCATCCTCGTGTTGACACGATTTGTAAATCTGTATCAACTTCGCTGTGGGAAAGTCGAGCTAGACAATTGGTTGGGTAGGGGGGAGAGAGAGAGAGAGAGAGAGAGAGAGAGAGAGAGAGAGAGAGAGAGAGAGAGAGAGAGAGAGAGAGTGGGAGTGGGGGGGGAGTATAAGGGAGGGGATGGGGGGAGACGATTACCTGGTCGGAAATTAGAGCGTGAGAGAGGAGACAGATACAGAGACAGACAGACAGACAGACAGACAGACAGACAGACAGACAGACAGACAGACAGACAGACAGACAGACAGACAGACAGACAGACAGGCAGACAGACAGACAGATGCAGTCAGAAAGACAGAAACAGACAGAAAGATAGAAACACACAGATATACATATTGACAGAGCCATACACACTCACACAGAGAGAGAGAGAGAGAGAGAGAGAGGAATAAACCCCTCAAGGAGACCAATTCGAATATGGGGGGTAGGGGTAGGGGATAAATCATAATTATAAGGACGTCTACGTCAAAAATCTTTTACCACCTTTCTGGCATTTTGCACAGCAACGACAGAACACACTGGGTGCTTCGACTATCGCTCGTTCTTGATAATGTTAAGAGAATGCTAGCCTCTTTGTTTGAACTTTGAAACTAGCCAATATGCAACTGTGTTATCATGCTCTTTACACGACGACAACCTATAAATATCATAAAACTTTCTCTTTCTTGAAAATCACATATATGTTACTGTGCGTGCACACACGCACTCACACACAGTATATACAATGGCATTTTGACTTTGAAAAGGTACTTAGCATCACGCTTATTTTATGTGTATATTCCGTTAGAACTGCCCTCCCATAGTGCCGACAATGCGTCAGCCTTTTGTTAATTAGGTCGCCATGACTAATTACCGCTATCTTAATTGAGCTTCCCTGGTGGGGGAGTGGATTATGAAGCGTGAGTTCCGATGGGTGTGGAATGGCTAGATAGAGATTGATAACGGGAAGACAGAGAGATAAGGCTGATAACTGATTTCCATTCGGGCTTCAGAGAGTGAGCGAGTAATGAGTAAAGTGGTGACTAACAGCTTAAGTAGTGAGGGAGTGAGTCAGTCAGTCAGTCACTGAGTCAGTCAGTGAATGAACGAAGCTAGAGGGGGAAAGCTGAGATAAGGAAGGAGACGAAGGTAAGAAGGACAGATGATGAGATGAGATGATTTGCATGCATGAATGCAAGTGCACGCACGCTCCTTGACACACTCACGATAGATGCACAGTGGAAAGACAGAGGCAGGGGGAAGTTTAAAAAAAGAAGAAAAAGAAAACAGGAAAGGAGGAGTAATTCAACAAAAGAACGCCTGAATAAACGAACAACTGAACTTCAGTCTGAAGCAATCAATGATGAATAAATGAATACATGACTGACTTACTGACTGACTAACTGACTGGATGGTTGGATAAATTCATGAATGCTCTTACGAAATGTAAGAAAAATTTAGCTATCTTACACTCGTCTACTAGCAGAGA
>JAWQFJ010030428.1:0-20000 GCA_034096865.1 Theodoxus fluviatilis | reverse complement strand
TTATAATTGCCCCAGTTGCATTTGAGTTGCAATGCCTCTTGGTCCCATGTGGACCACAACTCCAGACAAGGTGACAGGTACGGGTGGGGACAAAAATTAGTCATCGACAATCCCGAATTTGGGAGCATCGGACTACGTCACCTCATGTAACTTATAGAGATCAAAAAGTTTGCACTCGACGAGGAGCAGATAATCCTCACTCACCAGAGGCTTAGGCAGGTGACTCTCCGGATAAAATAGTAAATTACTCACTGCATACTTTACAAGTAGGACTGTATGCCTTGCCGTGAGTCCACCTCTCTTGGCATTGGCGCCTCACCTGTCCCGAGGAGTACAGGGCATATTGTGTGTACCCGTCTGGGAATAAGGGCCCCCACTGAGTCACCGGACGCTACAACGTGGCCCAGAGCGCGAGGCGGGACGCTCACCTGGTTGTACGCGGTGTCATCTGCGTCGCTGAAATCGAACCTCTGTGCGTAACAATTTGCCGGTGACAGTTGCAGCCAGTGCACTATCGTGTGAGTTTTCCAATAGACAGCGTATTTTATTCATTTTGTTGGTAATTAAATGTCTCCGAAACGAGTATTTCTGTATGTTGACAGTTCGGACACGTGTATAGCAAGGGAGACTCCTCGACCTGTTTAGTGACGTCACGAGTCAGACCATATCACATGCTCTAGCCTGGTTCTAAATTTAGCACCACAACACTGCCTGGTATAAAACCAAAGCAGCGATCCGCCAGCGAGCAAACCACAAATCCGCCTTCGCTGGAAGCCCACATAAAACTCCTCTCTCTCTCTTCCTTACTCAATTGAGTGAGGCTGTCTGCTGGTTCGTGAACGAACCTCCTCGTGAACTCACGACAAAGAACCTGTTTTGGTTTATGTTTCTTCATCCGACACCAACAAACTTCAGGTGGGTGCTTAATTTCAAAACCTTCGATCGATTCTGTTTCGCGCGGGTAGTGCGCACGTGCATTACAGTAAATATTAACTGTAGTACTGAAATATCATGCTGGGACGAAACTAAGACACAAGGGGAAAACGGAGAGTGAGCGACAGGTGGGGGTGAAGTCTGTTTCGAGACCTGATGCAACCCCCAGACCGGCAGCAGCCAGCGCTGATGTGGCGTTCGCGCCGTGGCTGAGGGAGGGGGGCGAGAAACCCGGCAGGGGCCGGCCGGCTACGTACGCTACGCCAGACGTTATATCCAGCGTGCGTTGGACCGACGTCGGCAGTTCACTCCTGGGCGCCATCAAGGCCGCACTCTGTCGTCTGCGGTTTTCCCGACCTCAGTGAGACTCCGCGCCTGTGTTAATCAGTGACAGACAGCTCTGACACGCTACCAATTGGTTTCAAGATTTTGAGAAAACCAGAGATGTTGGAAGTTGCAGAGTCAACAGGTGGGAGCGTGCTTTCATCAACTTTTTGTTGATGTTGCACTCTAGTTGTGCAATTCGTTTTGCAGTTTATTTTTGTTGAGGTTTTGCTCGAACTTTGCGTGCAGACGTGTTTTACTTGGTATACGAGATTCTTCGGAACAATGTAAAGGCTAGCTGAATCTTCCACGGAATGGATTTATTTACCTTTTTAACCATGAGGTGAATTGATATATTTGACGAGACTTTTGGCCAGAAAAGTGGATGCACGCGTCGTTGTACTGTGTTGAAACTTGCATGGCTCCGCATAAAAACTGATTAAGAGACAATTTTATATCAAACATGAAATGTCTTTTTCCTTATACAATTTTTCCTCAATATATCGTTCGTAATTTATTTAAAATATTGCTCTCTAGAGGATCTTTTGCATTATGCATTGTATGTTAATATTTGACTCTTGTATGAAATTTTGAATGATTTATATTAATTTTATAACCTCCTGATAGGCCTTGTGTCATAACATATCCTGGTCTAGTTAGCACATTGATGGTCAGAATTGAAGACTCCATCACCACGACAGGATTTATATTCGGACCCTTTCATAAACGGAGCATGTTTCTAGTGCATTCCTGTTGATTACTGTTTCGACAAATGGAAACATTTTCTTGCGAACCCACAGTTTATTTCATTAAGTTTACCAGTACATCCTTGCCGGACATCCTTCACGACCTCACAGTTTGCCGGCGTGTTGCCATTGCTCGCAATCAGCTTGATAATGGTCACAACCAGGATAAGTTCAGAGATGTTCTCGAATAATTGTAAAGGATGCTGCTGTTGTTTGGCTGGGCACGCGGGCGGGCAGACAGGCAGGCTACGGTTGTCGGAGTTGGGTGCGGCGACGGATGGAATGCAGACGAAAATAGGCGGTGGGGAATCACCCATCACGTGCCTCTGTTCAATTTATGCTGCGTCAGGGCACACTGCGTTGGCCAGAGCATCGCAGCCCTCGGTCGATCGGTTGTCCACGGGCTGCGGCCCTCGAAATACGTACAGCCTTTCCCTGGACGTCGCTCGTACGTTCTAGAAGCGCGATTGCAACATCATAGGCAATGAGTTTAATCGCCCAGGCTTCACCCCGACGATACGTTGTCGTCGGCCATGTTTATGTTTCTCGCGCATGGCAACCTCGAGACTGCCGCGGTCTGTCCTGGCTCTTGACCAATAGAAATCCGGCGTTTAGCAACGCCCAGCATGTGACTTCTATATATAGCCATTTGGCAACTTGCTTTGCGGCTTGCGAGCGCAGTCGTTCAGTTGGAGGAAAGCCGCGCTGAGCATTGGTCGTGTCGAACAAGGAGCCACTCCGCAGTGATTTTTTCGCTGTGTGGGACATTTTTCACTCTTACTATATTGTATCAAGTTTGAAAATCTAACATTGGTACTGCTTTAGTAAGCGCGTCTTTTGAGACGAATGAGTTTGTTGGCTATCTTTATGCTGTGAGGAGCATTTTGTCATAAGGGTTGGTAACTTTAGGAGAACAGCTACATGTAGTTATAACAGCAGTAGCGTTCAGCCAGGGAAAATATTTACAGGAGGGTCATGTAACCCCCCCCCCTCTCTCTCTCTCTCTCTCTCTCTCTCTCTCTCTCTCTCTCTCTCTCTCTCTCTCTCTCCCTCCCTCTCCCCCACCCTCTCTCTTCAATCCACCCACCCTCTTACTCTCATTCTCTCTTCCCTTCCTCCCCCTTTCCCCAGCTCCCCCCCCCCTCTCTCTCTCTCTCTCTCTCTCTCTCTCTCTCTCTCTCTCGCTCTCTCTCTCTCACACACACACACACACACACACACACACACACACACACACACACACACACACACACACCACATTTGAAAATATTTGCTTCAAGGGCTGAATGTAAGAAAGGCACTCTATGCTGCCTAATTCACTACCCTTGTAAAATAAAGTTCGTTCGCTCTCAACCCCGGTCTGACCAAACCTGGCGCACACCCCCATAGTCTCACGAGACTGACGGATGCCAACAACACATGTAAAATAAAGTTCGTTCGTTCGGTCACACACACACACACACACACACACACACACACACACACACACACACACACACACACACACACACAGGCAGGTATGCACATAGTATAACGTGAGTTTTGCTCAAAGTCAGTCGATGCATACTTCTTGATTAGATAGCGGGAGGAAAACGCCAGTTCTCCGTCGTAGATTGCGTTGTTTGACAACGTTCCCGACAACTGTCCGCAAGCCTGCGGTACATGAGGTTAGGGGGTAGCCACGCTGTTGGCGCGGTGCCAGGGGAGCCAATGAAAACCTTCGTGACGTCACAAAGTTGATTGCGCCTCACTGGACGTCTTTCTGGCGCGTTCCATTGGAACAGCGAGACAATAAATCCAGCCTGTGTCGCAATGCTGACTCTGCGGTTTCGACACCAACGTTTGCCGCGTTTCCCTGCCAACATTGGACGCCTCCCCTGGTGTCTTGTGTAATCTTCCTGGCAATCTTGTCCTCTCCCTAGCTAGCTGTCTTGTCTGCAGTAACTCGTGATACGTACCCCACCATGCACACCTCACTCCGCTCCCCATTCCAGGTCAGGAATGATGACGCCGAGTAATCCGGTTACGCCATGCGAAACTTGATTCACTCCGAGCCTTTCTGGACGCACGTACCTTCTACGTAGGTTCCCTGTTCTGTTTTCTTGCCGTCAAATTCCGCCACTCCTCTTCCGCTACGAACACACGTGACGAACCTACGTTGTGACAGCAGCAAGCGTGATTGAGGGCCTGCTAAGCACATGGACATGTGCGTCAAGCGCAGTATCAGGAAAGAGTAAGTCACGGTTGCTCGGGGATTTCCCCTTTCACCCCATCGGTCTCTAGCGTCCCAGGGTTGACGCGACTCAACTCTGAAATTCTTGTAGCGAAGGAAGACATTCGGCTGAGGGTGGTGCGTGAGGAGAGCCCTCGACTGAGCGAACAAACTTTGCGAGTAAGCATTTGTTACGGCAGCTCTCTAGGAAAGCAGAGAACTACGGGATTTCCCCACCGCATTGGCGTCACGGGATTCATTGAAATACGTGGAAATAAATGTGTTCCTACAGGACAAAAATGGCATGGCTTGTCTGTCGGCTCGTTGCGACATTCAGCCTGTTTGCGTTGACGGCGGTGTCTGAGTGGCTAGTTGCCCCTGTGCCCAAGGAAGTGAGAGTTGATTGTGATATTCCGTGCCAGCTCTCTCAGTGGCAACGTCCCTTCGCGCAACATGTCATTACGATCATTTTTTGCCCAACAGTGACGCGTAGGATAAAGCTATTTTTCGCGACATGTCCAGCCTATCGTTCGGCTTTCTTAAACCGACTTTGTAACCTAATCTCCTCACACGGATATCACGTCTAGAAGCTCAGATATCTCGTCCATACATCAGCCCCTTTACAGAGGGGAAGTGAAATTGTCCGCGAGGTCATGGTGTGACATAGTTTAACATGTCTATGCTAACTTGTCTGGCAGTCTTTGGTCATAAACGATACGGTCCTTGCTGAAATGATGTTTTCCTTTAAGAAGTTTATTAAACGATAGGTAGAGGATAGATTGAACAGAGCATGCGAACTGCTTGCGAATTTTCTGGATCTGTGGGTGACTGGTTGTTTTCTTCTCTTGCAGACATGAAGGAATCACTGGCCTACCAGATCCTGACTAGTATCATGGCGTCGGACGACGATTGGCTGGCTCAGTCCCCCATCCCCTCCTCCTCCTCCCAGCAGGTCCAGCAGCTGGACGTGGACGAGCTAGAGGGAGGGCTGGTTGACACGGACGAGCGTCTGCCTGTCTTCTACAACGCCAGCGAGCTGGACCAGGCCGCCCTGGAGCAGGCAGCCTTGCTGGACTTCGACCTGGCAGGTATGCAAACCGCGGAACTGATGATCTGAATGGACACCTACGGCTGGAGCCGCTGTGCGAGTCCCTCAGCTGGAACCTCTGCCGGCTGGGATTTCGGCCTACTCTAGTCTGTTTATTTGTTGACAAGCACTAGAGGGTTTTACATGGGTTGCTTTTTTCTGGGTGCTTCTTCAATACTTTCCCTATTCAGAATCCCACTCATTAAATTGTGTTTGGGACAAAGGTCACGGTGCTGTTTAATGTCATTCATAGATTTACCAGTGCATACAAGAAGGCACAGCACCTGCTCTTTCTCAGCAAAGAAAGGATACGATCGTGCATATTTTTGGAGCCGCAAACTCCTTTCCATTAAATCTGCACCTCATTTGCAACAGGAACTCTTCATTCACAAACGTCACGCTCTCTCCCCTGACAGAGCTAGCACCGGTAGTGACGCACGAGGTGACATCACAGCTGGAGGAGCCATGTGCCAGCACTTCCGCTCTGGACGTTGGCACCGCCCTGGAGACGCAGTTGGTCTTCTCTACTGACCTGGAGGTCAGTCTGGACGTGGACTCGTGTGCCAGTGACGTCTTCGAGCGCAGCTGCAGCAGCCGGTCCTCCAGCATGAGTGGTGACGTCAGAGAAGAGCTCAAGCAACGCATCCGCTCCAAGCGCATGGCTTCCGGCATGGGTGACCTGTCAGTGGAGTTCACTACCCCTGAACCTGAACAAGTAAGTGCTTGATTTGCTCGAGTCAGTACAAAGTGGGACGAGGGCGGACTTTGTAGGAATAAGCTCGGTGTTTGTATGTCCTTGTTGGCAAGGTATAACAGGGCAAGGTAGATGAACAGTGACTTTACTTTTCTTTATTTTTTGTAAAGTTATAACACGTGACAGAGATAGAGACTTAGTCAAACATAAACTTTTGGGTGATTTTCCATCTTACAAAAATAAAACAATTAAGTGAATGTTGGAAAAAGTCATTTAAATATTTGTGTGTACAGATATTTATTCCAGTGATTGTCTCCTTTTCAGCTGACAGAAGAAGAGGAAAAGCTCAGGGTGGAGAGAAAGGAGAAAAATCGTCTGGCGGCACAAAAGTGCAGAAACAAGAAGCGAGAGCGAGCTGATGACCTAGAACAAGTAAGTTCACACAAAAGTATGTCTTAAAATGTATCAATGCATCTATTAAAAAGATCTGCATTATAGACGAAAGTAATGTTATTGTCTCAAAGAATATATAATATTTCACAAACTTGTTTCAGATTTCTCACAAATGGATTTCGTTGATATTTGCAATATATTTCAAACAATAAGTTTTTCCTGCATTATCTGTTGCGAGTAAACGTTGGAAGCAAAAGGGGCGATCTCTAGAGCTCAGTTGGCAGAAAACTGTTGGTTGTCATGGCACTGACTGCTGACCTTTACCCTTGGCAGGACATCGAGAAGCTGACAACACGCAGGAGCCAGCTGGAGAACTTGGTGGAGCAGCTGCGGGATGAGAAGGAGAAGCTGGAACAGATCATTGACGTCCATGGCTCTGTCTGCCCCAAGATGCGACGCCTGTCCAAGCGCTAGAGCAGCTGTGCAGTGGCTGCACACGTCTGCAAGAAGCTGCAGATGGCCCCACCACCCCCACCTCCACCTCGAGGTCCAAAGCAAACATCGCCAGCACGACTCCCTGACGGCAAGCCTATCTCTAAGGCTGGATCATGTCATGTCCTACTCAGATGGCCTCTCACCATCGTCAAGCAATGGAGACTGTTCACAGAACACTGGTGTGTCTCGGTGCTGTGCAGAGACAGGGGGCTGACATGTATACAAGGGTAAAGACGGAAATACACCGGGGAAGTTTGTTAACTTCGCTTTGTGGAGAGTTTTGATGATGCGATATACATATACTGTATCATTGATTGTTACTTTTTATTGTTCACCAATGACAGTGAAAAGTGTAACACCTTACTATGGGTTTTGAATGTGTGGCCGATACCTTGTCCGACACTTGGTGATACTGGATAGCTAGTGTAATATGAGTGATGTTTTGGCATTGTGTACCATAGCATGTTACTCAAGATTCTTGCCTTTTACAGAAGATTTGTGCTTGGGGCTCTCAGACTTATGCGGACAGAAGCGAATTTTGCTTGTGGTTGTTGCATGTACAATAACTAGAAAAGGGCCCAGCTCTGAGGCAGTTTTGTCTTGAATATCACAATGAAGGCTTTGACATTCTGATTGTGATTTTGTTACAGCTTTTGCTCTGGCAATCCTTTCAAAGTGGATGTGATTGTTGAAGATTGAAAGTGGCTTTTGTCAACATAATCCACAAGGAAGCAGTTGGTTCATACCTGTTGAAAACTTCTCTTTAGCTGTTTGTGATGCTGTTATTCCTAGTGATGATCATTTAGTCAAGGTGATGTTCTCACCGACTTGCAGGGCGAGCCAAGTTGGTTTCAACTGGCTCCTGTTTCCATGTTGTATGGAAACCTTATGATGATGATTATGAATCACTGTTTTTTTTCTCTCTCTCCATTTCCACCATGCACAAGCATGAGCAATTATCGATATGTTTTCTTTTTTGGTCAAATAGAGACATTATTTACCTAAATCCGCTTACCCTCTGCCCTCAGCTTTAACTCTAGTTCCACCTCATCGTTCCTTCTACCTCATCTGTAGCTAGTTCTACCGCAACCATTTTCCCTTCATCACCTCCACCTTTGTCCTTGCCTTGTTGTCTATCTTCTTCAACCCCTGAAGCAGCAATTCACCTGCTGTTGAGTAGTGCCTGGAAGGCGGGCCTTCGTCACTATGTGCACCAAGGGGATCATTGCTACCACTACTGCCTCAAGTGAAATGCGAGATGCTGTCTGATGTTTGGCTCTTGCAAATGGTGCCACATCAGAACTCGCTGAGAGGAGTAGATCCCGACCTGATCAGGCAGAGTGGTAGCAATTATTCCCTGAAGTAATCCCAGTGTATTTCTTTAAGTCGGTACTTATAAGCATATCATCGTACATGTTTAGATTTGTACAGAGCCTTTAGCGAGCAGTAAAAATCAAACTGACCAATCGTCCTGGCTTCTGATAGGAGGACACTTCAGTACATTTTGAGCAGGTTTGACACATGGCAAGTGACAATCACAATACTCAGACCCGAATGGAAAACGCCGTGGCAGCAACATGGCATTTAGACCATCTAGATCTGTGAGGAAAGGTCTGTGCAAGAGCGTGTCCAATATACTTTGCGTGGAGAATGCAGAACGCCTGGTGAAACACCTGGAGAAAGGAGATTGGTTGTGTAAGGAGGAAACCTGGAAGAGATTGGTACGTTGTGTTGGAGGAGAAAGTCACCATAGAATTTGTTGGAGAAAAGCATTGTGCGTGTACGTCTGTCAACGCCATTTTCATGGTGTTAGTTGCATGAATTCATCCTAATTCCATGTTACACAGCAAAATTGGATCATTATGTCCAAATTTGCATTTCAGCAGCGATTCATTTTATACCGAGTGACTGTCTTTCCTAGATATGAATATAAATGTCATTACTTTTTGTTCTTTCCGGGCATCTGCTGGATGATGCTTTCTGAGTTTGGTCTGGTCTGAGTTTCACACTCAAGGACTGTTGGGGTCAGTGACCCATGAGTTTATTTATAACCCTTGTTGTGAGTGAGGTCGAGGCTCAGTAGTTAGGTGTAAGTCAATGGCAGCAAATATATCAGGTGTATTTAGTACGACGAATGAAGAGTATACAAGACAGGATGAAATTTATCAGCTCAAGAGTGAAGACAAATTCAGTTTGCAATGTTTGCTGTGAGACAAATTGAAAGCTGTTTTGTTTGCAACGACATGCTTAGCATCCACTGAATCTCCCGTTTCTGTTGTAGATCAGACTGGTTTTTTAAAGAGAAAAAAATAAGTGTTTTATATTTGTTGCCAAATACAGTACAGCAGATGTTTATTTTGTAAAGATCTGTGATATTAGAATAACTTTTTGTGTGTGGCAATGAAAACAGAAGACTGGATATGATGTTTTTAACTGTATGATCTTATGCATGTTGATACTTTTGACTGGTTGAAATGCCATCAAGTGGCGTGAAAAAAGAAAACGTTTTGATAGATGATGTATTGGTAAATAGCGTGTGTTTGTATATGTGGCTATTTTGTGTATTCAGTGCAAACTGAAATAAAGCTCCTGAAAATGAAATACTTCCAGTTGTTTATCATTTGTATTACTTTAACTGATCAAATGCAGTTTTCTTTCTCTTCGTGAAAAGGCGCTAAGATTCATTGCAACAGTTATCAAGTAGTCACTCCTTTAAGCAACACTTTACGCACGACAGATTTTTTAATGACTGATATTAGTGTTCCATTTGACAAGATTCCTTCCATGCCCACGCAGATACAACAACTTTTTTAACAACGGAAGAATAAAAGGAAAGAGGCACAAACCAAAAAAACAACCGTAGAAAAAAAAGTTGTAAAAGCGAGAGATATCTTGTCAAATGGAACACTAATATCAGTCATTAAAAAATCTGTCGTGCGTAAAGTGTTGCTTAAAGGAGTGACTACTTGATAACTGTTGCAATGAATCTTAGCGCCTTTTCACGAAGAGAAAGAAAACTGCATTTGATCAGTTAAAGTAATACAAATGATAAACAACTGGAAGTATTTCATTTTCAGGAGCTTTATTTCAGTTTGCACTGAATACACAAAATAGCCACATATACAAACACACGCTATTTACCAATACATCATCTATCAAAACGTTTTCTTTTTTCACGCCACTTGATGGCATTTCAACCAGTCAAAAGTATCAACATGCATAAGATCATACAGTTAAAAACATCATATCCAGTCTTCTGTTTTCATTGCCACACACAAAAAGTTATTCTAATATCACAGATCTTTACAAAATAAACATCTGCTGTACTGTATTTGGCAACAAATATAAAACACTTATTTTTTTCTCTTTAAAAAACCAGTCTGATCTACAACAGAAACGGGAGATTCAGTGGATGCTAAGCATGTCGTTGCAAACAAAACAGCTTTCAATTTGTCTCACAGCAAACATTGCAAACTGAATTTGTCTTCACTCTTGAGCTGATAAATTTCATCCTGTCTTGTATACTCTTCATTCGTCGTACTAAATACACCTGATATATTTGCTGCCATTGACTTACACCTAACTACTGAGCCTCGACCTCACTCACAACAAGGGTTATAAATAAACTCATGGGTCACTGACCCCAACAGTCCTTGAGTGTGAAACTCAGACCAGACCAAACTCAGAAAGCATCATCCAGCAGATGCCCGGAAAGAACAAAAAGTAATGACATTTATATTCATATCTAGGAAAGACAGTCACTCGGTATAAAATGAATCGCTGCTGAAATGCAAATTTGGACATAATGATCCAATTTTGCTGTGTAACATGGAATTAGGATGAATTCATGCAACTAACACCATGAAAATGGCGTTGACAGACGTACACGCACAATGCTTTTCTCCAACAAATTCTATGGTGACTTTCTCCTCCAACACAACGTACCAATCTCTTCCAGGTTTCCTCCTTACACAACCAATCTCCTTTCTCCAGGTGTTTCACCAGGCGTTCTGCATTCTCCACGCAAAGTATATTGGACACGCTCTTGCACAGACCTTTCCTCACAGATCTAGATGGTCTAAATGCCATGTTGCTGCCACGGCGTTTTCCATTCGGGTCTGAGTATTGTGATTGTCACTTGCCATGTGTCAAACCTGCTCAAAATGTACTGAAGTGTCCTCCTATCAGAAGCCAGGACGATTGGTCAGTTTGATTTTTACTGCTCGCTAAAGGCTCTGTACAAATCTAAACATGTACGATGATATGCTTATAAGTACCGACTTAAAGAAATACACTGGGATTACTTCAGGGAATAATTGCTACCACTCTGCCTGATCAGGTCGGGATCTACTCCTCTCAGCGAGTTCTGATGTGGCACCATTTGCAAGAGCCAAACATCAGACAGCATCTCGCATTTCACTTGAGGCAGTAGTGGTAGCAATGATCCCCTTGGTGCACATAGTGACGAAGGCCCGCCTTCCAGGCACTACTCAACAGCAGGTGAATTGCTGCTTCAGGGGTTGAAGAAGATAGACAACAAGGCAAGGACAAAGGTGGAGGTGATGAAGGGAAAATGGTTGCGGTAGAACTAGCTACAGATGAGGTAGAAGGAACGATGAGGTGGAACTAGAGTTAAAGCTGAGGGCAGAGGGTAAGCGGATTTAGGTAAATAATGTCTCTATTTGACCAAAAAAGAAAACATATCGATAATTGCTCATGCTTGTGCATGGTGGAAATGGAGAGAGAGAAAAAAAACAGTGATTCATAATCATCATCATAAGGTTTCCATACAACATGGAAACAGGAGCCAGTTGAAACCAACTTGGCTCGCCCTGCAAGTCGGTGAGAACATCACCTTGACTAAATGATCATCACTAGGAATAACAGCATCACAAACAGCTAAAGAGAAGTTTTCAACAGGTATGAACCAACTGCTTCCTTGTGGATTATGTTGACAAAAGCCACTTTCAATCTTCAACAATCACATCCACTTTGAAAGGATTGCCAGAGCAAAAGCTGTAACAAAATCACAATCAGAATGTCAAAGCCTTCATTGTGATATTCAAGACAAAACTGCCTCAGAGCTGGGCCCTTTTCTAGTTATTGTACATGCAACAACCACAAGCAAAATTCGCTTCTGTCCGCATAAGTCTGAGAGCCCCAAGCACAAATCTTCTGTAAAAGGCAAGAATCTTGAGTAACATGCTATGGTACACAATGCCAAAACATCACTCATATTACACTAGCTATCCAGTATCACCAAGTGTCGGACAAGGTATCGGCCACACATTCAAAACCCATAGTAAGGTGTTACACTTTTCACTGTCATTGGTGAACAATAAAAAGTAACAATCAATGATACAGTATATGTATATCGCATCATCAAAACTCTCCACAAAGCGAAGTTAACAAACTTCCCCGGTGTATTTCCGTCTTTACCCTTGTATACATGTCAGCCCCCTGTCTCTGCACAGCACCGAGACACACCAGTGTTCTGTGAACAGTCTCCATTGCTTGACGATGGTGAGAGGCCATCTGAGTAGGACATGACATGATCCAGCCTTAGAGATAGGCTTGCCGTCAGGGAGTCGTGCTGGCGATGTTTGCTTTGGACCTCGAGGTGGAGGTGGGGGTGGTGGGGCCATCTGCAGCTTCTTGCAGACGTGTGCAGCCACTGCACAGCTGCTCTAGCGCTTGGACAGGCGTCGCATCTTGGGGCAGACAGAGCCATGGACGTCAATGATCTGTTCCAGCTTCTCCTTCTCATCCCGCAGCTGCTCCACCAAGTTCTCCAGCTGGCTCCTGCGTGTTGTCAGCTTCTCGATGTCCTGCCAAGGGTAAAGGTCAGCAGTCAGTGCCATGACAACCAACAGTTTTCTGCCAACTGAGCTCTAGAGATCGCCCCTTTTGCTTCCAACGTTTACTCGCAACAGATAATGCAGGAAAAACTTATTGTTTGAAATATATTGCAAATATCAACGAAATCCATTTGTGAGAAATCTGAAACAAGTTTGTGAAATATTATATATTCTTTGAGACAATAACATTACTTTCGTCTATAATGCAGATCTTTTTAATAGATGCATTGATACATTTTAAGACATACTTTTGTGTGAACTTACTTGTTCTAGGTCATCAGCTCGCTCTCGCTTCTTGTTTCTGCACTTTTGTGCCGCCAGACGATTTTTCTCCTTTCTCTCCACCCTGAGCTTTTCCTCTTCTTCTGTCAGCTGAAAAGGAGACAATCACTGGAATAAATATCTGTACACACAAATATTTAAATGACTTTTTCCAACATTCACTTAATTGTTTTATTTTTGTAAGATGGAAAATCACCCAAAAGTTTATGTTTGACTAAGTCTCTATCTCTGTCACGTGTTATAACTTTACAAAAAATAAAGAAAAGTAAAGTCACTGTTCATCTACCTTGCCCTGTTATACCTTGCCAACAAGGACATACAAACACCGAGCTTATTCCTACAAAGTCCGCCCTCGTCCCACTTTGTACTGACTCGAGCAAATCAAGCACTTACTTGTTCAGGTTCAGGGGTAGTGAACTCCACTGACAGGTCACCCATGCCGGAAGCCATGCGCTTGGAGCGGATGCGTTGCTTGAGCTCTTCTCTGACGTCACCACTCATGCTGGAGGACCGGCTGCTGCAGCTGCGCTCGAAGACGTCACTGGCACACGAGTCCACGTCCAGACTGACCTCCAGGTCAGTAGAGAAGACCAACTGCGTCTCCAGGGCGGTGCCAACGTCCAGAGCGGAAGTGCTGGCACATGGCTCCTCCAGCTGTGATGTCACCTCGTGCGTCACTACCGGTGCTAGCTCTGTCAGGGGAGAGAGCGTGACGTTTGTGAATGAAGAGTTCCTGTTGCAAATGAGGTGCAGATTTAATGGAAAGGAGTTTGCGGCTCCAAAAATATGCACGATCGTATCCTTTCTTTGCTGAGAAAGAGCAGGTGCTGTGCCTTCTTGTATGCACTGGTAAATCTATGAATGACATTAAACAGCACCGTGACCTTTGTCCCAAACACAATTTAATGAGTGGGATTCTGAATAGGGAAAGTATTGAAGAAGCACCCAGAAAAAAGCAACCCATGTAAAACCCTCTAGTGCTTGTCAACAAATAAACAGACTAGAGTAGGCCGAAATCCCAGCCGGCAGAGGTTCCAGCTGAGGGACTCGCACAGCGGCTCCAGCCGTAGGTGTCCATTCAGATCATCAGTTCCGCGGTTTGCATACCTGCCAGGTCGAAGTCCAGCAAGGCTGCCTGCTCCAGGGCGGCCTGGTCCAGCTCGCTGGCGTTGTAGAAGACAGGCAGACGCTCGTCCGTGTCAACCAGCCCTCCCTCTAGCTCGTCCACGTCCAGCTGCTGGACCTGCTGGGAGGAGGAGGAGGGGATGGGGGACTGAGCCAGCCAATCGTCGTCCGACGCCATGATACTAGTCAGGATCTGGTAGGCCAGTGATTCCTTCATGTCTGCAAGAGAAGAAAACAACCAGTCACCCACAGATCCAGAAAATTCGCAAGCAGTTCGCATGCTCTGTTCAATCTATCCTCTACCTATCGTTTAATAAACTTCTTAAAGGAAAACATCATTTCAGCAAGGACCGTATCGTTTATGACCAAAGACTGCCAGACAAGTTAGCATAGACATGTTAAACTATGTCACACCATGACCTCGCGGACAATTTCACTTCCCCTCTGTAAAGGGGCTGATGTATGGACGAGATATCTGAGCTTCTAGACGTGATATCCGTGTGAGGAGATTAGGTTACAAAGTCGGTTTAAGAAAGCCGAACGATAGGCTGGACATGTCGCGAAAAATAGCTTTATCCTACGCGTCACTGTTGGGCAAAAAATGATCGTAATGACATGTTGCGCGAAGGGACGTTGCCACTGAGAGAGCTGGCACGGAATATCACAATCAACTCTCACTTCCTTGGGCACAGGGGCAACTAGCCACTCAGACACCGCCGTCAACGCAAACAGGCTGAATGTCGCAACGAGCCGACAGACAAGCCATGCCATTTTTGTCCTGTAGGAACACATTTATTTCCACGTATTTCAATGAATCCCGTGACGCCAATGCGGTGGGGAAATCCCGTAGTTCTCTGCTTTCCTAGAGAGCTGCCGTAACAAATGCTTACTCGCAAAGTTTGTTCGCTCAGTCGAGGGCTCTCCTCACGCACCACCCTCAGCCGAATGTCTTCCTTCGCTACAAGAATTTCAGAGTTGAGTCGCGTCAACCCTGGGACGCTAGAGACCGATGGGGTGAAAGGGGAAATCCCCGAGCAACCGTGACTTACTCTTTCCTGATACTGCGCTTGACGCACATGTCCATGTGCTTAGCAGGCCCTCAATCACGCTTGCTGCTGTCACAACGTAGGTTCGTCACGTGTGTTCGTAGCGGAAGAGGAGTGGCGGAATTTGACGGCAAGAAAACAGAACAGGGAACCTACGTAGAAGGTACGTGCGTCCAGAAAGGCTCGGAGTGAATCAAGTTTCGCATGGCGTAACCGGATTACTCGGCGTCATCATTCCTGACCTGGAATGGGGAGCGGAGTGAGGTGTGCATGGTGGGGTACGTATCACGAGTTACTGCAGACAAGACAGCTAGCTAGGGAGAGGACAAGATTGCCAGGAAGATTACACAAGACACCAGGGGAGGCGTCCAATGTTGGCAGGGAAACGCGGCAAACGTTGGTGTCGAAACCGCAGAGTCAGCATTGCGACACAGGCTGGATTTATTGTCTCGCTGTTCCAATGGAACGCGCCAGAAAGACGTCCAGTGAGGCGCAATCAACTTTGTGACGTCACGAAGGTTTTCATTGGCTCCCCTGGCACCGCGCCAACAGCGTGGCTACCCCCTAACCTCATGTACCGCAGGCTTGCGGACAGTTGTCGGGAACGTTGTCAAACAACGCAATCTACGACGGAGAACTGGCGTTTTCCTCCCGCTATCTAATCAAGAAGTATGCATCGACTGACTTTGAGCAAAACTCACGTTATACTATGTGCATACCTGCCTGTGTGTGTGTGTGTGTGTGTGTGTGTGTGTGTGTGTGTGTGTGTGTGTGTGTGTGTGTGTGTGACCGAACGAACGAACTTTATTTTACAAGGGTAGTGGGCATCCGTCAGTCTCGTGAGACTATGGGGGTGTGCGCCAGGTTTGGTCAGACCGGGGTTGAGAGGCAGCGTACTTATTTTACAAGGGTAGTGAATTAGGCAGCATAGAGTGCCTTTCTTACATTCAGCCCTTGAAGCAAATATTTTCAAATGTGGTGTGTGTGTGTGTGTGTGTGTGTGTGTGTGTGTGTGTGTGTGTGTGTGTGTGTGAGAGAGAGAGAGCGAGAGAGAGAGAGAGAGAGAGAGAGAAAGAGAGAGAGAGAGGGGGGGGGGAGCTGGGGAAAGGGGGAGGAAGGGAAGAGAGAATGAGAGTAAGAGGGTGGGTGGATTGAAGAGAGAGGGTGGGGGAGAGGGAGGGAGAGAGAGAGAGAGAGAGAGAGAGAGAGAGAGAGAGAGAGAGAGAGAGAGAGAGAGAGGGGGGGGGGTTACATGACCCTCCTGTAAATATTTTCCCTGGCTGAACGCTACTGCTGTTATAACTACATGTAGCTGTTCTCCTAAAGTTACCAACCCTTATGACAAAATGCTCCTCACAGCATAAAGATAGCCAACAAACTCATTCGTCTCAAAAGACGCGCTTACTAAAGCAGTACCAATGTTAGATTTTCAAACTTGATACAATATAGTAAGAGTGAAAAATGTCCCACACAGCGAAAAAATCACTGCGGAGTGGCTCCTTGTTCGACACGACCAATGCTCAGCGCGGCTTTCCTCCAACTGAACGACTGCGCTCGCAAGCCGCAAAGCAAGTTGCCAAATGGCTATATATAGAAGTCACATGCTGGGCGTTGCTAAACGCCGGATTTCTATTGGTCAAGAGCCAGGACAGACCGCGGCAGTCTCGAGGTTGCCATGCGCGAGAAACATAAACATGGCCGACGACAACGTATCGTCGGGGTGAAGCCTGGGCGATTAAACTCATTGCCTATGATGTTGCAATCGCGCTTCTAGAACGTACGAGCGACGTCCAGGGAAAGGCTGTACGTATTTCGAGGGCCGCAGCCCGTGGACAACCGATCGACCGAGGGCTGCGATGCTCTGGCCAACGCAGTGTGCCCTGACGCAGCATAAATTGAACAGAGGCACGTGATGGGTGATTCCCCACCGCCTATTTTCGTCTGCATTCCATCCGTCGCCGCACCCAACTCCGACAACCGTAGCCTGCCTGTCTGCCCGCCCGCGTGCCCAGCCAAACAACAGCAGCATCCTTTACAATTATTCGAGAACATCTCTGAACTTATCCTGGTTGTGACCATTATCAAGCTGATTGCGAGCAATGGCAACACGCCGGCAAACTGTGAGGTCGTGAAGGATGTCCGGCAAGGATGTACTGGTAAACTTAATGAAATAAACTGTGGGTTCGCAAGAAAATGTTTCCATTTGTCGAAACAGTAATCAACAGGAATGCACTAGAAACATGCTCCGTTTATGAAAGGGTCCGAATATAAATCCTGTCGTGGTGATGGAGTCTTCAATTCTGACCATCAATGTGCTAACTAGACCAGGATATGTTATGACACAAGGCCTATCAGGAGGTTATAAAATTAATATAAATCATTCAAAATTTCATACAAGAGTCAAATATTAACATACAATGCATAATGCAAAAGATCCTCTAGAGAGCAATATTTTAAATAAATTACGAACGATATATTGAGGAAAAATTGTATAAGGAAAAAGACATTTCATGTTTGATATAAAATTGTCTCTTAATCAGTTTTTATGCGGAGCCATGCAAGTTTCAACACAGTACAACGACGCGTGCATCCACTTTTCTGGCCAAAAGTCTCGTCAAATATATCAATTCACCTCATGGTTAAAAAGGTAAATAAATCCATTCCGTGGAAGATTCAGCTAGCCTTTACATTGTTCCGAAGAATCTCGTATACCAAGTAAAACACGTCTGCACGCAAAGTTCGAGCAAAACCTCAACAAAAATAAACTGCAAAACGAATTGCACAACTAGAGTGCAACATCAACCAAAAAGTTGATGAAAGCACGCTCCCACCTGTTGACTCTGCAACTTCCAACATCTCTGGTTTTCTCAAAATCTTGAAACCAATTGGTAGCGTGTCAGAGCTGTCTGTCACTGATTAACACAGGCGCGGAGTCTCACTGAGGTCGGGAAAACCGCAGACGACAGAGTGCGGCCTTGATGGCGCCCAGGAGTGAACTGCCGACGTCGGTCCAACGCACGCTGGATATAACGTCTGGCGTAGCGTACGTAGCCGGCCGGCCCCTGCCGGGTTTCTCGCCCCCCTCCCTCAGCCACGGCGCGAACGCCACATCAGCGCTGGCTGCTGCCGGTCTGGGGGTTGCATCAGGTCTCGAAACAGACTTCACCCCCACCTGTCGCTCACTCTCCGTTTTCCCCTTGTGTCTTAGTTTCGTCCCAGCATGATATTTCAGTACTACAGTTAATATTTACTGTAATGCACGTGCGCACTACCCGCGCGAAACAGAATCGATCGAAGGTTTTGAAATTAAGCACCCACCTGAAGTTTGTTGGTGTCGGATGAAGAAACATAAACCAAAACAGGTTCTTTGTCGTGAGTTCACGAGGAGGTTCGTTCACGAACCAGCAGACAGCCTCACTCAATTGAGTAAGGAAGAGAGAGAGAGGAGTTTTATGTGGGCTTCCAGCGAAGGCGGATTTGTGGTTTGCTCGCTGGCGGATCGCTGCTTTGGTTTTATACCAGGCAGTGTTGTGGTGCTAAATTTAGAACCAGGCTAGAGCATGTGATATGGTCTGACTCGTGACGTCACTAAACAGGTCGAGGAGTCTCCCTTGCTATACACGTGTCCGAACTGTCAACATACAGAAATACTCGTTTCGGAGACATTTAATTACCAACAAAATGAATAAAATACGCTGTCTATTGGAAAACTCACACGATAGTGCACTGGCTGCAACTGTCACCGGCAAATTGTTACGCACAGAGGTTCGATTTCAGCGACGCAGATGACACCGCGTACAACCAGGTGAGCGTCCCGCCTCGCGCTCTGGGCCACGTTGTAGCGTCCGGTGACTCAGTGGGGGCCCTTATTCCCAGACGGGTACACACAATATGCCCTGTACTCCTCGGGACAGGTGAGGCGCCAATGCCAAGAGAGGTGGACTCACGGCAAGGCATACAGTCCTACTTGTAAAGTATGCAGTGAGTAATTTACTATTTTATCCGGAGAGTCACCTGCCTAAGCCTCTGGTGAGTGAGGATTATCTGCTCCTCGTCGAGTGCAAACTTTTTGATCTCTATAAGTTACATGAGGTGACGTAGTCCGATGCTCCCAAATTCGGGATTGTCGATGACTAATTTTTGTCCCCACCCGTACCTGTCACCTTGTCTGGAGTTGTGGTCCACATGGGACCAAGAGGCATTGCAACTCAAATGCAACTGGGGCAATTATAATAGTCGCATCCTATCGCTGAATCAGAGTTAATAGTTAACATCCTGTCTTATCAAACTGCACGTTTGGCAGATTCAGTGATGACACAATAACAACAACAACGACAACCACTACTACATAATACTTTATTAGTTAGGCCTCAGGCCTGTTCCAACATACACAGAATTATTTGCAATACTGAGTTTCCAACAGAGCAGTGTTTCGGCGCTGAAATGCATAAACTAAGTAAAACATACAACCCAGATAGTTGATTGTTCAGTGCTTTTCAACAAACAGATCATTTAATGGCACATCGGATTCATGATGGTTACTGATTTGTGGAAGCTACATTTATTCCTTCCGACATAGTCATGACTTCTTTCTCTCTTTTTCCTCAAACATGCGTAGAAGTGTACACCAAGTAAATCGAACGTTCCATGCTCCTGGTCTTCGGCTTGTAATAAATACTCCAGCAAGGGTTTGAATAACTTCTCCAGCGTACCGATATGAAGTTATCACTTGGCTACAGGTTAGGTAGTGACGATGGAGATTCGCCTGCGGTTTTTTCTCAGATATTACTGTTGTTCATCGGGTT
>JAWQFJ010030426.1:17500-25533 GCA_034096865.1 Theodoxus fluviatilis | reverse complement strand
TTCAAGACATAGGAAGCACAATGGTGTTATTGGCACTTTCTACCATGAGATATGGTCACTTTTAGTGGTTCACTACCCCATTTTGGTCACATTTCATAAGGGTCAAAGTGACCTTGACCTTGATGATATGTGACCAAATGTGTCTCATGATGAAAGTATAACATGTGCCCCACATAATTATTAAGTTTGAAACAGTCATCTTCCATAGTTATGGGTTAAGGTCACTTCAAAATATGTATACAATCCAACTTTGAAGAGCTCCTGTGACCTTGACCTTGAAGCAAGGTCAACCAAACTGGTATCAAATTATATGTATTACTTTGCTCTATATACCATATATAGGTGAGATATCCAATCTAAAAAACTTCAGAGAAAATTGAGAAAAAGTGAAAAATGTCTGCTTTTTAGACAACATTTATGGCCCCTGCGACCTTGACCTTGAAGCAAGGTCAGTCACTATGTATGTTTTTTTAGGCCTTGTCATCATACACCATCATGCCACATTTGGGTATTGATAGACTTAATAGTCTCCGAGAAAAATTCAACGTTAAAGTTTTAAACGGACGCCCGGACGGACGAAATGGGTGAGTACATAGACTCACTTTTGCTTCGCATGTGAGTCAAAAAAGGAGGAGGGAGTGGGGGAGAGAGAGAGAGAGAGAGAGAGAGAGAGAGAGAGAGAGAGAGAGAGAGAGAGAGAGAGAGAGAGAGAGAGAGAGAGAGAGAGAGTCAGAGAGAGAGAGTCAGAGAGAGAGAGTCAGAGAGAGAGAGAGTCAGAGAGAGAGAGTCAGAGAGAGAGAGTCAGAGAGAGAGAGTCAGAGAGAGAGAGAGAGAGAGAGAGAGAGAGAGAGAGAGAGAGAGAGAGAGAGAGAGAGAGACAGACAGACAGAGAGAGACAGAGAGAGAGACAGACAGAGAGAGAGACAGAGAGACAGAGAGAGAGAGAGAGAGAGAGAGAGAGAGAGAGAGAGAGAAGAGAGAGAGAGAGAGAGAGAGAGAGAGAGAGAGGGAGGGAGGGAGGGAGGGAGGGAGGGAGGGAGGGAGGGAGGGAGGGAGGGAGGGAGGGAGGGAGGGAGGGAGGGAGGGAGGGAGAGACAGACAGAGGGAGGGAGAGAGACAGAGGGAGGGAGAGAGTCAGAGGGAGGGAGAGACAGACAGAGGGAGGGAGAGACAGAGGGAGGGAGAGACAGAGGGAGGGAGAGACAGGGGGAGGGAAGGAGAGAGAGATGGATGCATGGAGGGAGGGAGGGTGAGACAGATGGATGGATGGATAGATGGATGGATGGATGGATGGATGGATGAACAGATGGACACACACACACACACACACACACACACACACACACACACACACACACACACACACACACACTCACACATACACATACATACATACATATCAAAATGACTTTATTCATGAAAGAATAGTGCAAGTCTGCACACATGAATAGGTACATAAAAAAGAGAATACAACACAAGACAGGACACTGCCTAGTAGCAAACCCCATGAGGTCATTTTACTCATTAGCCATTCTGGTCTATCTCTTATAACTTCACAAACACTTACGTGAAGTCCAACTGCAAGAGTGGCAATGATATGCTAAGGATGAACACATCAGAGGATCTCCACCCACACTGATACAATGCATGACTGCAGACAAGAGCATGTGCACTATTATAAAGCAATTGCAGAACAAAAAACAGGTTATTGATGTTGATACAGAGCATAAGTGCAGGAGTGAATATGTGCATACTTGTAACATATTTCAAACTACAAAGTTGTGGTGAGGCAATCCAAGGGGAGTAATTCTATTACCTCCCTTTAGCTACTGATTTATCTTCAGCAACGCGGATGCTAAGTCACCCACTCTGCCCACCCACCTGGGTAGTTGGAGAGGGCATCGTAGGCCAGCCGGATGTTGTTTTCAAACATAGGCCGACTGTGGTGTGTCATCATGAGGTACTGGAAGGCTTTTTGCACTGGACTCGACTCCTCTGTCAGGGACTCAAAGCTGGACAGAAAAAAGCATGGCCACCATGACAAAGCGTACAGCCACAACTGAAAAAGAGTACAGCCACAATTGAAAAGAGTGTGGCTACCAATGTACAATGAAAAAAGTACAGCCACAACTGAAAAAGAGTACAGCCACAATTGAAAAGAGTCTGGCTACCGATGTACAATGAAAAAAGTACAGCCACAATGAAAACTTAGCAGCTTGTGTTGTTGTTGTTGTTGTTGTTGTTTTTGCAAAGAAGCATCATTGGAGAAAAAAAGATGACGAGGCACAAGTTGACATTGTCTACAAAATTAGATTTTAAAAATCTTCATCCAGATCAAGCTATTCTGAGTTTGCAATCTAACTTTGAATCCCTAGCTCAGCAGCTCAGCGCACGGAACACCCAGACATCAACCCAGTCATGGGTTCAGTTCTTGCCAAAGATTTTCAACATTCTTTTATTTCTTCTAGAGCTACAACTCTGTGTTGAAATACCTTGATTTAATCTATGCAGGCAGACAATACAGCTTTTTACTCCACAAGCAGATGTGTACACATCTTTGTCAGACAGACACACACAGGACAGCACACTGCTCATCAAGTGGGCATGTACATATTAATGTAAGAAAGAGGCAGTTTCACATCTATTTGTGTGTCTTA
Source organism: Theodoxus fluviatilis (assembly GCA_034096865.1). Classification (NCBI taxonomy): domain Eukaryota; kingdom Metazoa; phylum Mollusca; class Gastropoda; order Cycloneritida; family Neritidae; genus Theodoxus; species Theodoxus fluviatilis. The sequence goes on along the minus strand of JAWQFJ010030426.1, from coordinate 22,876 downwards.
CAAAGGACTGCTCATATGCAGCAAGGATAGAACTTTCTTGAAAGTTAACAGTAGCCTATACAGACACACAGGACAGCTTAAAATCTACATGTGCATGGTGTACATATCTGTGTGATGGAAAGGCCAGTTGACTATGCAGCAAGGAAAGAGCTTTCTAGAAAGTTAGAATTAGCCTGTATAGACACGATGAACAGTTTAAAATCTATATCTATATGTATGTGGTGTACATATCACTATGAGGCAAGGACAGAGCTTTCTAGAAGGTTAGAATTAGCCTGTATAGACACGATGAACAGTTTAAAATCTATATGTACGTGGTGTACATTTGTGTGTGATGGAAAGGACAGTGTCAGTTCACAATGCAGCAAGGATAGAACTTTCTTGAAAGACACAATTAGCCTACACAGACACACAGGACAACTTTAAATCTACTTGTACAAGGTGTACATTTGTGTGTGATGGAAAGGACAGTGTCAGCTCACATTTCAGCAAGGAAAAAACTTTCTTGAAAGACATAATTAGCCTACACAGACAATAAGGGCAGCTCAAAATGTACATGTATCTAAATGCATGTAAATAAGTGTGGCACACAAAGGAAAGCTCACTATTCAGCGAGAAAGGTCACAGGCTCCATGGGTCTGTTAGCAATGATCTTCCCCAGCACGTCCTTAATCATTCCAGTCACCCCTGTACGCTCTGGAAAACATGACAGCACAACAGGCATTATCCAAATAGTGCCAGTGACATGATTCAGGTGAGTTTCACAAACTTTGATATCAATAGTGGCAGTGGTAGCAGTGTGGGTGGTGGTGGTGGCTTTGGCAGTAGTGGTGGTGGTAGTGGCAGTAGTAATGGTGGTAATGGCAGTAGTGTCAACATAGTGGCAGAAGTAGTGGTAGTGGTGGCAGTGGTGATTATAGTAGTGGTAGTAGTGATGGTGGTATTGGCAGTAGTGATGGTGGTATTGGCAGTAGTGGTAGTGGCAGTAGTGATGGTAGTGGCAGTAGTGATGGTAGTGGCAGTAGCTCTAGTTGGTGGTAGTGGCAGTGGTTTTGGTGGTAATGGCAGTAGTGGTGGCAGTGGTAGTGATGATGGTAGTGGCAGTAGTGATGTTAGTAGTGGTGGTAGTGATGGTGCTAGTGGTGGTAGTGATGATGGTAGTGGTGGTAGTGATGATGGTAGTGGTGGTAGTGATGATGGTAGTGGCAGTAGTGATGTTAGTAGTGGTGGTAGTGATGGTGCTAGTGGTGGTAGTGATGATGGTAGTGGTGGTGGTAATGATGGTAGTGGTGGTAGTGATGATGGTAGTGGCAGCAGTGATGATGGTAGTGGTGGTAGTGATGATGGTAGTGGTGGTAGTGATGATGGTAGTGGTGGTAGTGATGGTAGTGGTGGTAGTGATGGTGGTAGTGGTGGTAGTGATGATGGTAGTGGTGGTAGTGATGATGGTAGTGGTGGTAGTGATGATGGTAGTGGTGGTAGTGATGATGGTAGTGGTGGTAGTGATGATGGTAGTGGTGGTAGTGATGGTGATAGTGGCAGTAGTGGTGGTGGTAGTGGTGGTGGTAATGGTGGTCGTGGCAGTAGTGGTGGTGGTAGTGGCGATAGTGGTGGTGGCGGTAGTGGTGGTGGCAGAGGCAAACTTCATCGCTAGACAGTATCTAGGTGCATTTTTGTATGCATGCATTAATTTGTACAATAATTAGCTAGTTGCATTTTGAAACGGACATATACATGCTGAAAAACCTTCCATTTCAATACGGCCAACGTGAAATTATGCTAGTGGTGACACACAGGTAACAACCAATCTGCATCCAAATCACGTGATCGTGTTTCGTCAAATATTAAATACGTTCCGCCGTCGTTGGTTTGGATTTGACGTCCGACAGGATACGGACTAGAACAGAACACGATCCCACCGGTATCAGAACCCCCGTATGTGAGCTTTCGTCACGAGCATCCCGTAGACGCTCCATTGAAAACAAGCAGCAAGCTTGTTCTGACATCTAAATCAACAGTGCGACGTGAAGTCGCTGCAAGATGATCAATTTACTTTGCAAACAACCGATGATCGTGATGTGTTCCGATTTCGTTTCCTACGAATGCCGAATAACAACAGCAACGAGGCAGTGCCGGCCTATTACTCTACTCTGCAAGCACACACAACACTCTGCACACAGAGGCAGCACTATCAATACGCACCGAGGAACTGTCTGTCCGTTTCCTGAATCTTGTCATCGCCTCCACCAGATGCAGCGCCCGCATTCTTTTTCTTCTCCGCCATTTCTGTTGATTGTGGAGACAAGGGGAGTAACTCTAAATTAAGTGCATCCCTAAAGAGCTCCGTGTCGTGGGTTCTGGCTTGACACAGGTTCATTACTAGATCAGAATTTCATACACAGCCGGAATTCTAACTTTGTGCACTGTCTGACTGTGTACATTGGCGATTGCAAGTGTTTTCACGTTGTATTCTTTTGTCTTTTTGATTTTTCAGCCGCGGGTTTACGTACTGCAAATTTTATCTGCGCGCACGCGCGCGTCTGTCTGTCAGTCTGAGTCTGTGTGTGTGTGTCACGTGTGTGTTTGTGTGTGTGTGTGTGTGTGTGTGTGTGTGTGTGTGTGTGTGTGTGTGTGTGTGTGTGTGTGAAAAGACATTTCGCAGATGTGTGAATATGCTAGTCCATGTTTGGGGGTTTTGTATGTGTTTCTTTTTTAAATAGGTGAATAGCGAAGGTTAATTTTGAAGGATTGTACCTCTGAAACATGAATTTCCCCCACCTTCGTAAGTGGCATGGGGGTTAGAGCTTCATTCATTTAAGAGAGTGACGAGGGCGAGTAAAATTTCAGTGTACACCCTAGTGTATGTTCAAACAGCCCATTTTGATTCCTGTCAGCTATCTGGATGGATGGATACATTGATGTATGGATGGATGGATGGGTGTGTGGATGGATGGATCGAGTTAGTTAAAGGGCCTATCAGCCTTGTAGGCTGTATAAGGTTCCGATGTAGATAAAAACACCCTATTTTATCCATGGGTAAAACTTACTTCACAACAGTGGATTCTATAGTATGAATAGTTCATCAGTTATGTAAAGCACACTCAGGACTATGAAATAGGTTTAGTTCCACTGTCCATCAGCCCGCATGGGCCATGTAAGATCTCTGATCAAAAGATAGCACAAGAGTAGTTAGAGCAAAATTTTAGTATCAACCTCCCTAGACACTCGTCTCCCATGAAGTGCATAGGGATGAATGGATTGATGGAGCCCATGGGCCCATCAGTCACGTAGGCCATACAAGACCATAACGCAACTCAAAGATTCATAGAGGGCACCCAAAGATTAGTGCTGGGGGGATGACATCTGTCTGGAAGTTCTGGTGTCCAAGGTTTCTCGCATGTGAACATGTGACCCCCAGCTCGTAAGTGCTTGAGGCAGATGACAGACTATCACATATAGTGATTGGCCATTTCAGACAGCCAACAGGTGCCTGAAGTCAAGATTAGGTGTGCCTGCTCCCCCACCCAACCCCCAACCCCTAGTGGAAACTCTTCTTGTGATTTACATGCATATACTGGTCTTACATAACCTACAAAGGCTGATTGACCGTAAAAATCCATCCACCCAAATTATCCTTCTGTGGTAGAGGGTGAGAGCGGATTCTATGTCTCCCGATGTGCTGTGTAAAAGGTGAATCACTAGAGAAATGCGACCTGCACTTTCTCAAACCAGCTCTGCTGGCTTCCATTATTAGTGGGCTTGCCTGACCTACAAAGGCTGACGTGCCATACAACTTCTTTTCTCCAGCCAAAGTCACCCTGTGGTTGGGGGTAAGAACAGACTTACTTCGTCTTTCTATGTGCGGTGTCAAAGTTGAATCACTAGGTAAATTGTGACTTGCTATTACTCTAACCACATCCATTTATTTCCATGATTAGGAAACAAAAGTTGTGGTTACATTAACCAGGCCCATATTTCGTCTGCCAACCCTTTTTTTCTGACCATGAGAAAAATTTGAAGAAGAGAGAAGAAATTGACACTAGGGCAATGAACTACATGCTGTCCCATCTTCCCTGCCCTATGCCCACTCAGGGAATCCACTATCGAAGTTTTCTAAAAGTGGTTTTAGTGAAGAAAGTTCGGTTCATGTTCAATCTGGAATCTTCTAAACACAAAATAAAAAGAGAAAAAAGAAAGTTCAGGCCAACCTACTGACTTCCCTTTAGTTTGTTTCATGCTACCTTAACTACTATCGTTACTATTACTAGTTTAGCCTAAATGGCCATCCAAAACGCACAAAGGCTGATGTTGCATGCTACCTTAACTACTATCGTTACTATTATTAGTTTAGCCTAAATGGCCGTCCATAACGCACAAAGGCTGATGTTTCATGCTACCTTAACTACTATCATTACTATTATTAGTTTAGCCTAAATGGCCATCCATAACACACAAAGGCTGATGTGTCATAAAGCTTCACTCATCCATCCAAAGTGACTCCGTTTGGTTGGGGGTAAGAACAGTTCGACTGTACCTATGAGCTCTGGGATTAATGTCGTTATCATTCAATGAGACATTCAGCAAACTATGTAAATGAGATGACTGATTTGCATCAGTGTGCCCAGGCAGGCCTGCAAGCAAGTGCCACTACGCCCAGATGTTGCTGAGAGTATAAAGATGCACATGTGGTGGGCAACTCTTTCAGTCTAGGTGTATTATTTGATCCAAGCCTCGGCTTTCCAATGTATGTGTGCAGCTACTTTAATATGCATATGTATATTTTACAAATATGTACATCTTACTTTATTTTATGCTGTCATTAATTTTTTTTTGTAAACCTTGCAAACTAAATGAGACCGATAGGTCCTTGAACAATAAGCATTCATTCATTCAGAATTTAAACTTCATTCTTGGATATTATACAAACCTCAGCATTCTGTTAAGCAATTTACTGCCTCTGTGGGTTATGTTTCACATTCATCAGAATGTGGTGCTCGTTTATGTGTGTGTATATAATGCATGCATGTAGTGTTTATGTGGTTGTAAGTGTGCATGTATTAATGTGAGTGCGTGTGGGTAGTGTTTGTGTGTCTGTGAATAGTATTTGTGTGTGTGTGTGTGTGTGTGTGTGTGTGTGTATTAATGTTGTGAGTGCATGTTTGTAGTGCGTGTGTGTGTGTACTGTTTGTGTGAATAGTATTTGTGATATGTGTTTGTATAGATATTGTGAGTGCATATATGTGTATATTACATGTGTGTGTGTAGTGTTTGTGTATATGTGAATAGTATTTATATGTAAGTGTTAGTATGTGTGTGTATGCATATTGTGAGTTGTGTGTAGTGTGTTTTGCATGTGTGTAGTATTTATGTGAATAT
>JAWQFJ010030426.1:0-12500 GCA_034096865.1 Theodoxus fluviatilis | reverse complement strand
GGGAGGAGGAGGGAGGAGGGGGGAGGAGAAGAAAGGAGGAGGAGGAGACTATGATGGTGATCACTCGATAAGGATTTGATGATTGATCGATGATGATGATGATGATGATGATGATGATGATGTGGATGATCCCTGATTCCTCCCGAAAGGGTCTGATTTACACGAGACTTTTCTATCGTTACAAATTGAGGGAATATACAATAAAACCTCGATGATGAATATTGCATGATAGATCTAAACATGTCATTAAGAATTAAGTAGTATCGAGGTCGACTGAACTCAAGGGAACGGAACACGGCTTTCTGGAAACGACTGAACATAGAATATTGAAAATGGCTGTGTATGCATACAATCAGTTGCTGACCTCTTTTGATATATGTGCACGTCCATGATATTGCCTAACACTAGGTGGGACATACTAAAACTGCAATGGCGCCGAGCAGTGTCTGGTTTCTTTGTAACCAGCGTGGCGATCACATGCGTATATCATTATAAAAGGTATTATTTTGATATCTAGCATGAGGGAACATCAATTTAGTTCTATGAAAACAAACATGATGTGATTCTGACCAAATCAATCGATGTGATAAGCTCCTCCGCGACGATTGAGTTTCGTAAGTAACACCAGAATGGCGTTGATCAGGATAGAGAAAGCACGGCCAGAGAAAAACTAGTCATAAAGTATTTATTCATGACCCATGAACGAAACTATTGAATTGTATTAATTAAAAAAACTAATGTAGAATGCTTTACTTACCCAAATTGGATGAAGATGGTCCATCGAACGGATTAAACGAACTGAAAGCTTCGCACATGTGTAGCAAATTGTCGTACGTAACAGAAGGAAATGAAGGAAACGAAGCCTTCTCATTGGTCAAAAATCGCGTGTACTATGACGTATCCTTCTATAAACGTGTTCATTGACTGCGGGATGACAAAAGCTTCCTTTGTAGCCGTTTCGAGTGCGGAACAATATAGCAACACGTTTGGTACACGCATACCTTTCGTAAGTAACGCAGGGAAACAACCGACGCTAACCATCAAAATAGTCCCAAGAAATTGGTTAATACCAAAAGAATAATAAAACTATGCAGTTGTATGAGTAAACTAATGAAAGGAAAAGTAATTTGAACCTTCTCTTCAACACATTTATGTACACATGTTTGGTTTCGATTTTTTTCCTCTGAGCAAGGGTGGTAGAAACGAGAGTAACGTACGCATAGGTCTTTTTTATTTCGGTAGAACTACCTCTGTTTTTATTTTGTGGCGACTTTGCACTGAAATATGACTAAATTAATAATTGAACTTGAATTATTTCACACAATCTATACTTTGTAAGGTGAATTTGCACAAGATAACAAGCATTCAAAAGTGGCGTCGCAAAATGTCCCGTTTTTCGGCGCCATTTTTCCGCTTCGTACGAGTTTAATTATTTTTTTGTGAATCTCTGCAAAGCAAAACTATAAAAACTATTGGTCATAGCATTACAAAAACATTTAAAGAACCCATATAAATTTGAAATATATGCATGCTGACTGTGTTAGATAGTTTTATTCAAGTGTCTTTACCCAGACCCCCAGTTTTTGATAGTGTTAGGCAATATCATGGACGTGCACATATATATCCATGGAGAGAGAGAAAGAGTGTGTGTGTGAGAGAGAGAGAGAGAGAGAGAGAGAGAGAGAGAGAGAGAGAGAGAGAGAGAGAGAGAGTGAGTGAGAAAGAAAGAGACATATAGAGAGAGAAAAAATCAGAGCAAGACAGAGAGACAGAGAAAGACAGAGAGAAGGAGAGACAGACAGACTGACTGACTAATTTTTTTCGCCCGACGACCCAACCTGACATACATCAGGCTAAAACAGTCAGATATTCATATGTACAGGAAATGTCAAAAAAGGTATTAAACTCTTCCCTTACCAGGTTTATACAGAACACAACACAATTTATTTTCTGCAGAGAAACACACACCCGGTAGTGCTCTTTTGAGAGTGTATTGTGCCTCTAGAGAAGATACTACATGTATGCATCATGTGGCATATCATTTTGAAGGAAAATGAATGCCCTACAAGACTAAAACAAAAAAACGTTAGTTGCCTTTAGCAAGACTGAGAAAGCATGCTTGAAATTACACACTTGTTTCAAAAACCAAGAAATAGGAGCATGCTGAATTTGAGCTTACCGAGCAATATCTTGGTAATGATCCCACTGATCCTTTCCAGAATTTCACCACACAATAATCATCCATTGGAAAATGTCCAGTCAAAATTTAAAATAAATATCTTTAACAGTTTTCTAGCACTGACATACAGAAGAGACGAACCGTCCATCACAATGACAGTCAGTTCCTTCAGACATCTCGATCAAATCAATCACAATCAGTCCACGTTGCAGTACACACACGTTCATCTAACGTTGTGAGAGACCTCTCTACTGCTGTAAAACCACATTAGGTCCGATAGGGAACACTATAAAGTGTGATTATACAAAGAAACGAAGCAAAAACGCTATATCGCAGAGCGATGCAGAACTTCCGGGATGTTCTCAGACATTTCGATCAAAACAATCACAATCGGTCCACAAAAGTCGCATTAAACCTCACGCTCTGCGTTAGACGTTCATCAAACGTTGTGGGAGAGTTCTCTACTGCTCTAAAACCACATTGGGTCCGATAGAGAACACTAGAAAGTGTGGATTATACAAACGAAACGAAGCGAAGTAGCTTTGGCGCAGAGTGCGGCGGACGGGAGGCAACTGAATGCGCTTTGGCGCACTGTGCGGCGAATGGGACGGAAAGCCATCGAGGTGGCATGTATAGTATATACCTACAGCAGTGCAGTTATGAACCCATGGTAGTTCACCGCCTCTGACTGTATCAGAACACTTATATATAAGTTAATATGTCTATAACGAATTGGAGTGTGTGTGTGTGTGTGTGTGTGTGTGTGTGTGTGTGTGTGTGAGAGAGAGAGAGAGAGAGAGAGACAGAGAGACAGAGAGAAGTGAGAGGTTTTCTCCAACTTTGGCCGTACTGCTCAGCTTAGTCAGTTAAAACCTCCTCAGGACAGGTGCTTGAGACTTCAAGCATCCTGATCACCCATATGTTTTGGTCAGGAGCAGAGGTGAGGAGAGACCGGCATATAAGGTTGCTACCTCTGGGGACCGCCTTCCGAGAGGGTATGCACCTCTGCTGTTGTGTTACGGACACGTGATATCTACCGGTGTAGCATCTTCATAGAGCCGCCATTGGGGGGAAGGGGCAGACAGGTGTAACCTGAGAGTGGCTCCAGCCTGGGAGGAGTTCAGCCTGCTGAACGAGGATGGACAGTGTGTAAAGGCTGCAGCCGTGTACGCTATGTCGAGGTGAAGATGGATGTCGTTACTGACAATACATACGCATTATCGACCGGATACGTATTAAGTATACGTTGCATCGAAGTTTTAAAACATAATAGCAAAAAATAATAAAAACCGCTGGCGCTGAACCTCCAGGTTTTGGCATTTAAAAAAACAAGAAAATCGGATTCGAACCCACCCCATCCCCTCCCACCATCTCTTTCTCTCCCACCCCACCCCCTCATACCATCTCCCTCTTCCCCACCCCCCCATCCCCTTCCACCATCTCCCCCCCCCCCCCCCCCATCCCTTCTCACCATCTCCCTCTCCCCCACCCCATCCCCTCTCACCATCTCCGTCCCCCCCACCCCATCCCCTCCCACCATCTCCCTCTCCCCCCCCCCCCCCCCCCCATCCCCTCCCACCATCTCCCTCTCTCCCACCCCATCCCCTCCCACCATCTCCCTCTCCCCAACCTCCTCCCACCATCTCCCTCTCCCCCAAGCCACCACTTCCACCATCTCCCTCTCCCCACCCCACCCCCTCCCACCATCTCCCTCTCTCCCACCCCATCCCCTCCCACAATCTCCCTCTCCTCCAACCAACTCTCCCACCATCTCCTTCTCCCCCTCGCCCCACCCTCTCCCACCATCTCCCTCTCCCCCACCCCCTCCCACCATCTCCCTCTCCCCCACCCCATTCCCTCCCACTATCTCCCTCTCCCCCACCCCCTCCCACCATCTCCCTCTCCCCCACCCCATTCCCTCCCACTATCTCCCTCTCCCCCACCATCCCATGCGATCATAGGACGAAGGCCGACTGAAACTTGCGAGGGCCTAAAAGCTGGAGGGATAAAAAATTACGAAATTACGTCACGTTATTCTTCGACGTCACACATGCCAAAACTTGAGTCGGGACAGAGTTCCATTCCTTGCAACACCAAACCGTAAAAACGTAAACAAAGTCACTTCAAAGTCAAATTTGGTCACGAAAAATACCCTATGACCCCTTCCCAACCGTCCTCTAGGCCGATGCCAAAAAGCAAAGCGATCGGCGAAACGGGCTCGGAGGAGTTCTTGCACAAAGTTTTACCTTTTTGCGTATTAATATATAGATTCAGTGCCATTAGGCCACGCATTTTCGCTATTCCGTCAACTGACATTTGAGGGGGAGGGGTTCGAGTTTACGACCTAAATAAATCACTTTCTTTTCAAACCTCGATTCTGAAAATTTGGTAAATTCAATCGGACCTAACTTCCAGTAAGTGTGCAAAATGTCAAGGAAATTCGTCCAGTAGTTTTTGAGAAATCAGCCGTTAAGTTGGGGCAGACAGACAGATATACAGATAAAATTACGTCACGTTATTGATGACGTCACACATTTTGCATTTCGCCATTCCGTCAATTGACATTTTAGGGAGGTGCTTTCGAGTTTACGACCTTAAAAAACCACTTTTTTTTCAAACCTCGATTCTGCAAATTTGATACATTCAATCGGACCTAACTTCCAGTAAGTGTGCAAAATGTCAAGGAAATCCGTCCAGTAGTTTTTGAGAAATCAGCCGTTAAGTCGGGACAGACAGACAGGCACACAGACAGACAGATAAAAACCGCTGGCGCTGAACCTCCAGGTTTTGGCACCAAAAAAAAAGATGATCGGGTTCGAACCCGCAACCTCTCGAGAAAAGAGGGGGAAAAAACACACAAAAAACCACAAAAAACAGGTCGGGTTCGAACCAGCAACCTCTCAAAAAAAGAGGGGGAAAAATGTTTCAGCGCGGATTCGAACACATTCACGCATGACCTAACGTTACAATAGTCCAATGCTTTACCATCTGAGCCATTCGGCAACTGACGTTACTACGTGTTTGTAAAGCAACTATAACGTTCTTTTCCGTAAACTCCCTCGCTTCGTATTTTGCACTGTAAATTGTAGAAAAATGGATGATAGTTCATGCAAGTTGAGTGGTCTTGTACATTTTAGGATACTCAAGGTCTATTTCTGCCGAGTTTAATATTGATTCACTGCCATTAGGCCACGCAAACAGACTACCAAGTTGTTGCGCTCAGAGGGAGTGGCTGTTCGAAGGTTCGGACCGGCCGCGCGGGTGGACAATTTTGACTGTAAAATGGTATTTTTTTTACCAAAGGTGATTTTTTTCTTCTGGGGAGGATCACGAAAACTATTTATGTAATTGGTGAGCGCTCGTAAAGCGTGGGAGAAACGCTGCTGGTGACGGGAGTGAAGGAAAAGGCGAAATATTATCGCCATTCCGTCAACTGACATTTGAGGGGGGGGGGGTTTCGAGTTTATAACCAAAATAAATCACTTTCTTTTCAAACCTCGATTCAGAAAATTTGAAACATTCAATCGGATCTAACTTCCAGTAAGTGTGCAAAATGTCAAGGAAATCCGTCTAGTAGTTTTTGAGATATCAGCTGTTAAGTCGGGACTGACAGACAGATATGCAGATAAAATTACGTCACGTTATTGATCACGTCACAAATTTTGCATTTCGCCATTCCGTCAATTGACATATTAGGGAGGTGCTTTCGAGTTTATGACCTTAAAAAACCGCTTTTTTTTCAATTCTCGATTCTGCAAATTTGATACATTTAATCGGACCTACCTTCCAGTAAGTGTGCAAAATGTCAAGGAAATCCGTCCAGCAGTTTTTAGAGATATCAGCCGTTAAGTCGGGACAGACACACACACACAGAGATAAAGTCTGTAGGACCTCCAGTAAACCTGGAGGGATAAAAACCGCTGGCGCTGAACCTCCAGGTTTTGGCATATATATATATATATTTTTGTTAAAGATCGGGTTCGAACCCGCAACCTCTCGAGAAAAGAGGGGGAAAAAACACACACACACACACAAAAACACACAAAACCAGGTTGGGTTCGAATCCACAACCTCTCGAAAAAATAGAAAAAAAGTTTCATCGCAGAATCGAACCTGGTCATGCATTGCTCATTTCTCGTGCAAGGCTGGGTAAGTGGTTTAAAAAAAAATCAATAATCTGTTACGTGTTTGATGGAGTAACCTAAGCTACTGTTGAAGTGTTGTGTGTGGATCCAAAAAGCTTGCGCAACTGTCCTTTGCACTGACTGTCCTATGCACGGACTGTCCTTTGCACTGACCGTCCTTTGCATTAACTGTCCTTCACACTGACTGTTCTATGCACTGACAAGGAGATTGTCACGAAGGAGAGGAGGGGAAGTGCGCTTTCTACAGTGGGTAAAGATCTAGCAGTCCACTCCAAGTTTTTGTCGCGCTCACCAGTGCTTCGGACACGCACCGGTCATTCTGTGCACTGGTCCGTGTGAAAGTGCATAGGACAGTCAGTGCATCGGACAGTCAGTGCATAGAACAGTCAGTGTGAAGGACAGTTAATGCAAAGGACAGTCCGTGCATAGGACAGTCAGTGCGAAGGACAGTTGCGCAAGCTTTTTGGCTCCACACACAACACTTCAAGAGTAGGTTCTACAATTTTGGAATGCGAGCTTCGGTTACTCCATCAAACACGTAACAGATAAATGATTAAAAAAAAACAACAACACTTACCCAGCCTTGCACGAGCAATGAGGATGGTTGGTTGATCTTCTGCTTAGCAGCGTCAAGATGGAAAAAAAGTCGATGTGGTGCTTCATTTTTTTGCATTGATCTGAAGCACCAAGCTGTCACCTCCACCATTTAATCATCTTGTTCATAGATCTTAATTTCGTCTAAATAACATGAGAAGTATTTATTCATACCCCTGTCTATCACAGTCTGAGAAATATTCTCACTGTCTGGCAAAAATGAGACACAAATGCTGTCCGGAATACAACGCAACGAATCTGCGTTCATGTGGAAGCCATTTTGCCGCCTGCATCTGTTACCACGCGAGATAGAGCGAGAAAGGGGCATGGCCGTGGAGGGGGATTTCGGCTATTCCATCAATTGAAATATCATGGGGTGGTTTTCGAGTTTACGACCTAAATAAGTCACTTTCTTTTCATGCCTTGATTCTGAAAATTTGACACATTCAATCGGTCCTAACTTCCAGTAAGTGTGCAAAATGCCAAGGAAATCCGTCCTGTAGTTGTTGAGAAATCAGCCGTTATGAAGGGCCTGAAGGGCAGAGATACACAATAAATTACGTCACGGTATTGATGACGTCACACATTTCGCAATTTGGCCATTCCATGAATCGAGTATTTGGGGAGGCGCTGTCGAGTGTACGACCTTAAAAAACCACTTTTTCTTCAAGCCTCGATTCTGAAAATTTGATACATTCAATCGGATCTAACTTCCAGTTAGTGTGCAAAATGTCAAGGAAATCCGTCCAGTAGGTTTTGAGAAATCAGCCGTGAGGTCGGGACAGACAGACACACACACACACACACACACACACACACTCACACACACACACACACGCACACACACACACACACACACACACACACACACACACACACACACACACACACACACACACACACACACAGACAGATAAAGTCTGCAGGACCTCCAGTAAACCTGGAGGGATAAAGTCTGTAGGACCTCCAGTGAACCTGGAGGGATAAAAAGAGCGCATCACAAATCTATACGTGTTAACGAGGCATACGCAATATAGAGGTACGTAATAAGTAGGTCAGGCTGTACTTACAAATCTTCTTTCTACGTCGAGTTCATTGGCTCTCTCCCCATGATCGGAATGCCTGGAAAGGCCAGGGGCGAGCAGGCAAAGCAGGAGGAACAGGGCCACAAGCTTCATGGTGTCCGGTCGTCTCCACACCAAAATGAGTGCACAGTGGAGGAGCCCGCCAATTTATGCAGGATGGGTGTCAAGTTGGCACCACGTGGCCCTCGTACATAAGTCCGCTTGTATTTACAGGATGGTTTGTTCAAGCGTTCATGTCCTCACACTCAAACAGCTGTTCTGTCTCAAAGCATTATAATAAAAAGTGCGTCTGTAATAGAAATATCGACTTGTTCCTGCCCCTGTGCTAGTGGCAGGAAAGAAGGGAAGAAAGGATTCTTTAGAGATTAATTGTTGTATGGATAATTGCTCAACTTTCCTTCCTTTGTTTCTTTTTGTCCGTTCACGCCATTTATTTAGTGAAGAAAGTTCAGTGAGGGAGGCCGAAAGGGAATTTTGCACAAGCGGCACAGGGAGGGAGCGGAGACAGCAGGGTCAGCACTAAAAGTGCGTGCGGGGACAGCTTCATCGGCAGTGACTCAAGAGTCTCATGTCCTTTTTGAGGCCGTTCTCATGGGTTCGGAATTCCGGAGTGTGTGCGTCACTGTAGGTCTGTCAGTCCAGCGCTGATCACACTGACGAGCATGTCAGAGGTGGCGTGGCTCGAGAGACTGAAGTGTTTGTCCACAGGCAGGGGGAGAGCGGTTCATTTCTTAGAGTAGTTAGGCCTCAGTGTGCAGTAAGGGAAGTAAATTGTAATTTCTAAGAGTTCTTGCAAACTCTAATCTTCTACGTTCACTAGCTAATTTAGATGCCAGATCTGTGTGATTCATGGACTACCTTCTGTCTGTGCTTGTTGCTGTCTTCAACGGTTGTTTCTTCCTGAGCGGCCACTATTGGTAAATATTGCTGTATACATTTTTGAGTATCGTTTACACTCTGCCGTGTTTTTCTTGTCTTGTGAAGTGAGTTCAGTCTAAATCTGTTTATTGTTATCAAAATTGTTTTCAAATCCTTTCAAATTGTTTCTTCCGGTCAACGCTTTTCTTGGTTTGTAAGCTAAATTGTAACTGCAGCTGTTTTGACTAGGCTCATTTATCAAATTCCAAATTGATTCTTAAACCAGATAGCAACTAGCCAAAGGGTTTAATCTGTTTCTGTTTATTTTTACAGTAGTCGCGGATTGAGTTGAGAAAGCATTAGCCAAGTCAAGAAACTCAGAAATCATCACCGCTACTATAGCTGAAAGAAATGTTCGCCTCATAATTTTGTATTAACCTCCATGAAACCAACCATCTTCTGAAACTTGAACTATTCAACTGTCTTTGGAAGCCCATCGATTTTCTCCATCAACCTGTTCGTTTGTTTACACCTTTGTTTTGTTCTTGGACATTTGATAAATTTGAACAATTGTGGACTATCACCTAATGGGAAAATAAATCTGTTATTAATTTGGAACTTTATTGACTGACTCCTGCTTTCAACGTTAATCAACAAATTCTGTAAGTCTGCACCAACCCGCCGAATGAGAAAGCAGGCAACTAGGAAGACAGCACAGTGACTACAATACGTTCTTTGGGATCTGCATGTCCGTTGAGAAAACAGGAGTTTTGTTCTTGGACAGCGTCCTCCTTCTTCACACTTTGAGGAACATCGTTTAGAACCAGCTTATTCGTGCCCAATAGTGTTGTGGCCCCCCCCCCCCCCCCTTTCCCCTCCCCCCCCCCCCCCCCCGCCCTGCTACGCAACTGACCTGAGGGCACCTTTATATCTTTTACGTCTTCCATCATAACTCTGGATGAGTTATCCGAATGAGCACACTCCTCCCTCGAGTGCGGAGAGTGGTAAGACCGAAACCACGGAGCAGTGGACGGGGAGACCAGAGACTGATATTATGGGCCATACAAGACCATAACGCAACTCAAAGATTCATAGAGGGCACCCAAAAATTAGTGCTGGGGGATGACAGATCCGTCTGCAAGTTCTGGTGTCCAGGGTTTCTCGCGTGTGAACATGTGACCCCCAGCTTGTAAGTGCTCGAGGCAGATGACAGACTATCACATATAGTGATTGGCCATTTCAGACAGTCAACAGGTGCCTGAAGTCAAGATTAGGTGTGCCTGCTCCCCCACCCCACCCCCACCCCCGAGTGGAAACTCTTCTTGTGATTTACATGCATATACTGGTCTTACATAACCTACAAAGGCTGATAGACCGTAACAATCCATCCACCCAAATTATCCTTCCGTGGTAGAGGGTGAGAGCGGATTCTATGTCTCCCGATGTGCTGTGTAAAAGGTGAATCACTAGAGAAATGCGACCAGCACTTTCTCAAACCAGCTCTGGTGGCTTCCATTATTAGTGGGCTTGCCTGACCTACAAAGGCTGACGTGCCATACAACTTCTTTCATCCAGCCAAAGTCACCCTGTGGTTGGGGGTAAGAACAGACCTACTTCGTCTTTCTATGTGCGGTGTCAAAGGTGAATCACTAGGTAAATTGTGACTTGCTCTTACTCTAACCACATCCATTGATTTCCATGATTAGGAAACAAAAGTTGTGGTTACATTAACCAGGCCCAAATTTCGTCTGCCAACCCTTTTTTTCTAACCATGAGAAAAAATAGAAGAAGAGAGAGAAGAAATTGACACTAAGCAATGAACTGCATGCTGTCCCATCTTCCCTGCCCTATGAGCACTCAGGGAATCCACTATTGAAGTTTTCTAAAACTGGTTTTAGTGAAGAAAGTTTGGTTCATGTTCCATCTGGCATCTTCTAAACACAAAATAAAAAGAGAAAAAAGAAAGTTCAGGCCAACCTACTGACTTCCCTTTAGTTTGTTTCATGCTACCTTAACTACTATCATTACTATTATTAGTTTAGCCTAAATGACCGTCCATAACGCACAAAGGCTGATGTTTCATGCTACCTTAACTACTATCATTACTATTATTAGTTTAGCCTAAATGGCCATCCATAACGCACAAAGGCTGATGTTTCATGCTACCTTAACTACTATCGTTACTATTACTAGTTTAGCCTAAATGGCCATCCATAACGCACAAAGGCTGATGTTTCATGCTACCTTAACTACTGTCATTACTATTATTAGTTTAGCCTAAATGGCCATCCATAACGCACAAAGGCTGATGTGTCATGCTACCTTAACTACTGTCATTACTATTATTATTTTAGCCTAAATGGCCATCCATAACGCACAAAGGCTGATGTTTCATGCTACCTTAACTACTGTCAATACTATTATTAGTTTAGCCTAAATGGCCATCCATAACGCACAAAGGCTGATGTGTCATGCTACCTTAACTACTATCATTACTATTATTATATTAGCCTAAATGGCCATCCATAACGCACAAAGGCTGATGTGTCATAAAGCTTCACTCATCCATCCAAAGTGACTCCCTTTGGTTGGGGGTAAGAACAGTTCGACTGTACCTATGAGCTCTGGGATTAATGTCGTTATCATTCAATGAGACATTCAGCAAACTAGGTAAATGAGATGACTGATTTGCATCAGTGTGCCCGTCAGGCCTGCAAGCAAGTACCACTACGCCCAGATGTTGCTGAGAGTATAAAGATGCACATGTGGTGGGCAGCTCTTTCAGTCTAGGTGTATTATTTGATCCAAGCCTCGGCTTTCCAATGTATGTGTGCAGCTACTTTAATATGCGTATGTATATTTTTGGGTAAACCTTGCAAACAAAATGAGGCCGATAGGTCCTTGAACAATAAGCATTCATTCATTCAGAATATAAACTTCATTCTTGGATATTATACAAACCTCAGTTTTCTGTTTAGCAATCTACTGCCTCTGTGGGTTATGTTTCACATTCATCAGAATGTGGTGCTCGTTTATGCGTGTGAATAGAATGCATGCATGTAGTGTTTATGTGGTTGTAAGTGTGCATGTATTAATGTGAGTGCGTGTGGGTAGTGTTTGTGTGTCTGTGAATAGTATTTTTTATGTGTGTGTGTGTGTGTGTGTGTGTGTGTGTGTGAGTGTATGTATTTGTGTGTGTGTGTGTGTGTGTGTGTGTGTGTATTAATGTTGTGAGTGCATGTTTGTAGTGCGTGTGTGTGTGTACTGTTTGTGTGAATAGTATTTGTGATATGTGTTTGTATAGATATTGTGAGTGCATATGTTATATTACATGTGTGTGTAGTGTTTGTGTATATGTGAATAGTATTTATATGTAAGTGTTAGTATGTGTGTGTATGCATATTGTGAGTTGTGTGTAGTGTGTTTTGCATGTGTGAAGTATTTATGTGAATTTAAATAGTATTTCTGATATGTAAATGTGTTTGTATATGCTGTGAGTTGGTATGTCAGTCGTGTGTGTATAGCATGTGTGTAGTGTTTGTGTGTATGTGTGTAAATAGCATGTATGATATGTTTCTGTATGTGATTGCATAAGTGTGCATGTATGTGCATGCTGGAAGGTAGACACACTGACAGGTA
>JAWQFJ010030422.1:27500-34651 GCA_034096865.1 Theodoxus fluviatilis | reverse complement strand
GACCATCCGCATTCCTACCAGTGTGACCCGCTCCCTCGCTTTGTTTGTGGTTTTGTGTAAAAATGCTTTCAACGGAAACCTCCATGTTTTTAACAGCCGTTTACCAATGGCCACCTGATCAACGAACGCCTATCAGCATTCTATTTGGTGTGACAGTTCAACTCGCTTTGTGTGGTCTCGAGTTAAAAATGCTTTTCAAAGGAAACCTCCATGTTTTAACAGACGTTCTACCAAATGGCCCGCCAACTGATCAAACGAACGACCATCAGCCATTCAAGTTGGCGTGTGATCGTTCACTCGCTTCGTTGTGAATGTGGGTCGCGAGGTAAAAATGCTTTCAAAGGAACCCTCCCATGTTTAACCAGACGTTCTACCAATGGCCAACTGATCAACGAACGCCATCAGGCAATCAATTTGGCCCTGTGATTCGTTCAGACGGGCTTTGTGTTGGTCTCGAGTGTAAAAATGCTTTCAAAGGCGACAACCTCCCCTGTTTTAACAGAACGTCTACCAATGGCCAACTGATCAACGAACGCCCTCAGCAATTCAATTTGGGTGATTCGTTTCACTCGTCTTTGTGTGTGGTCTCGCGTAAAAATGCCTTTCAAAGGAAACCTCCATGTTTTTAACAGCGTTTGGCCAATGGCCAGCTGACCAATACATGCCTATCATCCTCCTACTTAGTTGTGATCCGGGGGGGGGGCTCACTCGTGTCGGACGGTCGCAGGTAATAAAGTTTTCATAGGGAAACCTCCATGTAGCGAGAGCGGCTGGCCGACAGTCATCTCACCCACGTCGTGAATCCATGATCTTGTTCTGAGGACGGGTAATCAGTGGCAGTTTCTATCAATCATCATAAAACTTATTAAAATAAAATAGATATAAAACGGCGTCTTTTTATCAGCAATAAGCCTGCTTCCAATGGCGGCAACAGGGCAACAGCCAAAGCAGTGGAGCACGAAGACGACTACAGGCGGTTTCCATTGACGTGGGATAGATAACGCGGGGCGCCTCTCTCCCTCATCCATCAAAAACGAAGATGGACAGATAGCTTAGAGTGTAACCCCAAAACCGCAGAAGAGAGGAATTGTCGGGTATTTCAGTGTGCGTAGTTTGTAGTCGTTGTGGTTAGGCATTGGTGCGTGGGGCCGTCATCCGTATATACAGGGGTGGGGAGGCTCAATTTCAGGTTTGACAAGATCTTGCAGGTGCGGATTCGTGTTGCGAAAACAAGCAGTCGCTGAAAGAGATTTTAAAGGACTCAAGAATGAAAAAAATAAAATGAAACCAAACAAGACTGTCACACAAGCATTAATAACGGGAGAACATTTATCCATGACATTGGAAGTTATTAAACAAGATGCCTACAGAATTATCGCTAAGAGCATTTGAAAGATGTATTTGTAACATTCTAGCTTTTCGTTCTCGCGTAACAATTCACTGTCCCCTCGTCCATGTTCCATCCTGTTAATTTCTGTGCTCACTGAAGAAATATTTAATGACAATTGGGCTATCGTTATAGAAGGATTCTTTTACTAAAAGTGTTTTACAGAGCAGTTTACATCGCAAAATTGCAAAGGTGTTACAACAATTGCAGTTTAATAACCGATGACGTAGCTACACAACACGATCTTCGTATAGGAATTTCAAACGCCCTCCATTTGCACATGCTAACCAACAGACTTAAAACAAGCGTTTTTACACACACAACCTCCCCACCCACCCCCCCCCCTCTCTCTCTCTCCATCCCTCCCTCTCTTTCTCTCCCTCCCTCCCCATATCTATCTTCATCCATCCCTCTCTCTCTCTCCCTTCCTCCCTCCCCCCTTACCCTTGTCTGTCTGTCTGTCTGTCTGTCTGTCTGCCTGCCTGCCTGCCTGCCTGCCTGCCTGCCTGCCTGCCTGCCTCTCTCTCTCTCTCTCTCTCTCTCTCTCTCTCTCTCTCTCTCTCTCTCTCTCTCTCAGCCTACAGCCTCATTCTTTTGCCAACCACTTCATCAAGGTGAAAACGTCGCCCCCTAGCTGACACAATCTAAATTGTGAATGTACAAACATAAACACTTTTCATTTGAACTCAACACAAAATATTTCAACTCACGGCATTTTCCTCTTTTTTTTTCCCAGATGGATGTGGACATTGTGCCTTCTTTGAAGTCAGCCACGAATACCGAACTGAGCTAAGGCTTGTTCAGGAGTACAACGCGCTGCATGAGCGCTTCATGTTGGCAATTGAGCGCTCTTTGCCTCTCCTGAACACCTAAGATGTAGTGCAGCGCTTCACTTGTTAAAGGGGAGGTAAATCTTCTGCGCCCCATGTTGTGTTGATAGACGCGAAGAAAGTGTTTTCTTTGCCACAGACATCGTTTATGCACGTTTAAATGTATTCTGCATGAATAAAGTCCACTACTGTGTCATCCTTACTTGCCATTACTCGCGCATACAGGGCGCTTGGGGCAAATAAAGCCCGTTCCAGTCCCAAAATGATGTTTCTGAGGGTTATTTTACGCATCGACGGCCAGTGCGGGATCGAAGACGCCATTTTGAAAATGATGCAAAATCGTCTGAATCATCTCGGATTGGTGATTCACAGCGCTGCTCAGCGCTGAGTGAATCACGCCCCAAAATTGCTGTTCAGGAGTGAATCACATGCAGCGCTGAGCAGCGCTTTGCAGCGCTGCGCCTCCTGAACAAGCCTTTAGTCTTAAGTTTCCTGTTACACTTGGAGTTTATCCAAGCGTGAAAAAAATCCCAACGGACGGCGTACACGCGCGCATGCACGCACACCCTCAGTCGCCCTCGCTGGAGATGGTATCGTGACTTCATAAAAGTCTGCACCCGGGTAGACGCCGAAATCTCGTCACAGGTGACTAACTCGCTAATGACGGGATTAACCCGGGGAGTTTTTCGCACTCCGCTCACGGGAGAAAGAAACGCACCGGGCTTGTTGAGGACAGACAAAACGCGAGTTGAGATGGACCAGTTTGACAGTCACCTCTTTACGACTGCTCGTCTGAAATTGTAGTGGAGATATGTTAAAAGCCAGATTGAATGTAACTTTATGGTTTAAAGATACGCTCCGATGTCCCCCTGGTGGCAAGCCTGTTTGGCTGCTAGGGGCCGCCCCTGGTTGAGCTACTGGAGCAGGCTGCTGGCTGAGCTACTGGAGCAGGTCCCTGGCTGAGCTACTGGAGCAGGCCCTGGCTGAGCTACTGGAGCAGGCCCCTGGCTGAGCTACTGGAGCAGGCCCCTGGCTGAGCTACTGGAGCAGGCCCCTGGCTGAGCTACTGGAGCAGGCCCCTGGCTGAGCTACTGGAGCAGGCCCCTGGCTGAGCTACTGGAGCAGGCCCCTGGCTGAGCTACTGGAGCAGGCCCCTGGCTGAGCTACTGGAGCAGGCCCCTGGCTGAGCTACTGGAGCAGGCCCCTGGCTGAGCTACTGGAGCAGGCCCCTGGCTGAGCTACTGGAGCAGGCCCCTGGCTGAGCTACTGGAGCAGGCCCCTGGCTGAGCTACTGGAGCAGGCCCCTGGTTGAGCTACTGGAGCAGGCCCTTGCTGAGCTACTGGAGCAGGCCCCTGGCTGAGCTACTGGAGCAGGCCCCTGGTTGAGCTACTGGAGCAGGCCCCTGGCTGAGCTACTGGAGCAGGCTCCTGGGTGAGCTACTGGAGCAGGCCCCGAAAGCTCCGCAGCCAGGGGGTCCGGCTGATGAGGGGGGCATGGAGCGGCCCCAGCAGTATGTAGTTCTCACATCGAGACAGCAGTACGCAATACACAACAGCCACATGTGGCACATAAATTCTCACGTATATCGTGTGAACATAACAACACTGACTTTATCACGAACGAACTGAAAGCGTATAAAAACAAAACCAAGTACAAGACTGATGTTGTGAAATGATCCATCAATTATGAAACGTCCTTCAGGTATCTTGTCAAAATATGAATTATCCACCTGATAAGATGGCTCTTAAAGTGAGCTTTCGAAACACATCTACAAAATTCCTTAATTTGCTTTTTAACCATTCTTGATGAAGAAAACGCGTAACAGAGGCACAAAGATCTCCTCTCAAACAAACACACAAGCGATATTAAACGACGGCGACGCAAAGATAATTGAAAACACCAACAATTTACTCGTTATCTTATGCGCAGAAGGAAATGCAGTGTTCCTTTCCGTTTTTCGGTCACAGGAAAACCCACAAACCACGCCAAGGTTCAAAGGAAACCGCCGCTGATCAAACAGCAAGAAAATTCAGAAGCATGCATTCAATTGCCAAAGCTAATCCCGATTCATCATGCAACCTCACTGGCAACAGCGTAACGAGAATGGGCGAGTGATGATTGAAGAATAACCGCGAAGAGTATCATCCGCGTACCCGGGCTTGTTCAAACACAAAATGGTTATTCATGAGGCGCAACCCGAAATTCAACCCACTCGACCCTTCGGCCACCCGTACAGAACGGCCAGCGGGGAGATGCGAGAGCAAACACGGGGAACGAGTCGCCAACAAGCTCCGTGAACAAGCTGCCTCAAACACAGAGACAGCTCAGGTACCTGCGCGAGCAACTTAATTGCACGTCCTCCACGGGTAAAGACTCTGATGCATGCATGGGGGTGAAGACTAGAGGCCTTTGAAGACCCGACCCCCGCTGTCAAACAAACCAAGCGCGAACCACACGTGCGAAGAGAGAAGAATGGGGCATCCGAACGCAGATACATTCTATCCAGGAACATTCCAGGTCAAAGCATACATCCAAAAGCAAACGCATTTAATATGCATCCACCTGTAAACTACATGACGGCTCCAGGGAGTTTCGGACAAAAACAGACATGGTACTCTTTGGAGACGCATTCCTCTTGAACACATGTTTTGCTAAACATTGGGACTCCTGTCCTGCTCTACCTTTCTTCCGGGGCCGCGTCTCGTCTCTTTCAACAGTAAAGCAAAGAAGGTAAACACTTTCTTTGGAGGGTGTAACATACGTCACTGGTAGCTCGATGTCCCCTTCATCAACAGAAACTTATTTGGTGGAGATCTGTCGGGGCCAACGCTGTAGATCGACCACGATCCCTGGGCCATGTGTCATGCTATAGAGAGATATTTTCAAAGGAATGAATGAATGAATGAATGTAAAGACTGATTGATGAATAGACGAATGAATATATTTATGAATGAATGTAAAGACTGATTGATGAATAGACGAATGAATATATTTATGAATGAATAGATAGATGGATGGATAGATGGGTGAATGGATGGATGGATGGATGGACGGACGGACGGACAGATGGATGGATGGACGGACGGACAGACGGACAGATGGATGGATGGATGGATGGATGGACGGACGGACGGACGGACGGAGGGCGGGCGGACAGATGGATGGATGGATGGACGGACGGACGGACGGACGGACGGACAGATGGATGGATGGATGGACGGACGATCGGACGGACGGATGGACGGACGGACGGATGGATGAATCAATGAATGAATGCAGCTTAACGGCCTTTCAACCGCTGTAGGCTATGCAAGGCTACTGATATCGAGAATCACGGGACCTGGACAGAGTGAGAGCGAGTCAAGTCTACATTCCCTAGTTACTTGCCATTTACACATTGAAAAGGGAGACACAGTGGGTCTATTCTGACCTCTAACCTACAGGGCGACCACAGTCAAGGCAGACAGTTTTCTCCGCAAGTGGCAAGGTTTCCGATGCAGACATCGAGCATCGATGGATTGATGGATGGAGAATTGAGACCTGTCAGCCTCTGTAGGCTATTTTAGACTATTGATCAAGAAAAATCATTAGAGTCGTTTAGAATAAGATCAAGTCAGATCACAATTTCCCTAGTTATTGACCTCTACAAAACACGTCGAGAGACGCCGTGGGTTTATTCTGACCCCCAACCCACAGGGTCACCATCGAGCATGGCAGAAAGCATGTGGATAGTTAATTGGAGTTAAGGACAGGGTCCCAAACATGAAACACCCACACGCTGTACACGGGCAAATGAAACCGCAAGACCTGTACCACAGACATCCAAACGCACGGCTGCCTGGCGGATCGGAACGGCAACAGGGTGCACCGTGAAGGGATGCTGAGAGCGACTCGAGTACACGTTCTTGTGTCTTGCAAGTAACACAAGCTAGGTCTTAACGGGCTGAGTCTGTCCCGATGCTGTGACGGTGGCCCTCTTAGCTGTTGGTGGCCGCCCCTGACTGGGCTCTTGAGTGCACCCTGAAAGCGCGGCAGTCAGGCAGATACCGAGTGGCTGCAGGGGAGGCTGCATGGGAGGCTGCTGGGGAGGCTACAGGCTGCAGGGGAGGCTGCAGGGGAGGCTACAGGCTGCAGGGGAGGCTGCAGGGGAGGCTACAGGCTGCAGGGGAGGCTGCAGGGGAGGCTGCAGGCTGCAGAGGAGGCTGCAGGGGAGGCTACAGGCTGCAGGGGAGGCTGCAGGGGAGGCTGCAGGCTGCAGAGGAGGCTGCAGGGGAGGCTACAGGCTGCAGGGGAGGCTGCAGGGGAGGCTACAGGCTGCAGGGGAGGCTGCAGGGGAGGCTACAGGCTGCAGGGGAGGCTACAGGGGAGGCTGCAGGGGAGGCTGCTGGGCGTAATTGCAGTGATGCTAAGCCACGTTCAGTGTGCATGGGGCAAAATAACTACAACAACGACGACGACGACGATGTTGATGCTGCTGCTGCTGCTGCTGAAGATGACGATGACGATGAAGACGATGACGCTGCTGCTGCTGCTGCTGCTGCTGATGATGATACTGATGATAGAATCAATAATGATAACAACAACAACAACAACCACAACGACGACGACGACGACGACGATGATAATTATAATAATAATAGTTGTGGTTAAGGCAATGTGGCTAAACAAAAAAGGGGGAGTTGGTAGGTAGGCCTGAACTTATTTTTCTATTTAGAAGGGGCCAGATTGAGCATAAACCAAACTTTCATTCACAGAAAACGCTTTTTCAAACTTAAATAGTGGATGTCTTCTGTGCTCATAGGGCAGGGAAGATGGAACAGCACGCAGTCCGTTGTTTACTGTCTTTTCATTTCTTTTCTTTCTTATGATCGGGAAAAAAGTTAAGGGTGGGCAGGAAAAAATAGGGTCCTTCGAGCTCCCGTAACCATAACTT
>JAWQFJ010030422.1:5000-17500 GCA_034096865.1 Theodoxus fluviatilis | reverse complement strand
GCGTCATCGTCTTCATCGTCATCGTCATCTTCAGCAGCAGCAGCAGCAGCATCAACATCGTCGTCGTCGTCGTTGTTGTAGTTATTTTGCCCCATGCACACTGAACGTGGCTTAGCATCACTGCAATTACGCCCAGCAGCCTCCCCTGCAGCCTCCCCTGTAGCCTCCCCTGCAGCCTGTAGCCTCCCCTGCAGCCTCCCCTGCAGCCTGTAGCCTCCCCTGCAGCCTCCCCTGCAGCCTGTAGCCTCCCCTGCAGCCTCCTCTGCAGCCTGCAGCCTCCCCTGCAGCCTCCCCTGCAGCCTGTAGCCTCCCCTGCAGCCTCCTCTGCAGCCTGCAGCCTCCCCTGCAGCCTCCCCTGCAGCCTGTAGCCTCCCCTGCAGCCTCCCCTGCAGCCTGTAGCCTCCCCTGCAGCCTCCCCTGCAGCCTGTAGCCTCCCCAGCAGCCTCCCATGCAGCCTCCCCTGCAGCCACTCGGTATCTGCCTGACTGCCGCGCTTTCAGGGTGCACTCAAGAGCCCAGTCAGGGGCGGCCACCAACAGCTAAGAGGGCCACCGTCACAGCATCGGGACAGACTCAGCCCGTTAAGACCTAGCTTGTGTTACTTGCAAGACACAAGAACGTGTACTCGAGTCGCTCTCAGCATCCCTTCACGGTGCACCCTGTTGCCGTTCCGATCCGCCAGGCAGCCGTGCGTTTGGATGTCTGTGGTACAGGTCTTGCGGTTTCATTTGCCCGTGTACAGCGTGTGGGTGTTTCATGTTTGGGACCCTGTCCTTAACTCCAATTAACTATCCACATGCTTTCTGCCATGCTCGATGGTGACCCTGTGGGTTGGGGGTCAGAATAAACCCACGGCGTCTCTCGACGTGTTTTGTAGAGGTCAATAACTAGGGAAATTGTGATCTGACTTGATCTTATTCTAAACGACTCTAATGATTTTTCTTGATCAATAGTCTAAAATAGCCTACAGAGGCTGACAGGTCTCAATTCTCCATCCATCAATCCATCGATGCTCGATGTCTGCATCGGAAACCTTGCCACTTGCGGAGAAAACTGTCTGCCTTGACTGTGGTCGCCCTGTAGGTTAGAGGTCAGAATAGACCCACTGTGTCTCCCTTTTCAATGTGTAAATGGCAAGTAACTAGGGAATGTAGACTTGACTCGCTCTCACTCTGTCCAGGTCCCGTGATTCTCGATATCAGTAGCCTTGCATAGCCTACAGCGGTTGAAAGGCCGTTAAGCTGCATTCATTCATTGATTCATCCATCCGTCCGTCCGTCCATCCGTCCGTCCGATCGTCCGTCCATCCATCCATCCATCTGTCCGTCCGTCCGTCCGTCCGTCCGTCCATCCATCCATCCATCTGTCCGCCCGCCCTCCGTCCGTCCGTCCGTCCGTCCATCCATCCATCCATCCATCCATCTGTCCGTCTGTCCGTCCGTCCATCCATCCATCTGTCCGTCCGTCCGTCCATCCATCCATCCATCCATTCACCCATCTATCCATCCATCTATCTATTCATTCATAAATATATTCATTCGTCTATTCATCAATCAGTCTTTACATTCATTCATAAATATATTCATTCGTCTATTCATCAATCAGTCTTTACATTCATTCATTCATTCATTCCTTTGAAAATATCTCTCTATAGCATGACACATGGCCCAGGGATCGTGGTCGATCTACAGCGTTGGCCCCGACAGATCTCCACCAAATAAGTTTCTGTTGATGAAGGGGACATCGAGCTACCAGTGACGTATGTTACACCCTCCAAAGAAAGTGTTTACCTTCTTTGCTTTACTGTTGAAAGAGACGAGACGCGGCCCCGGAAGAAAGGTAGAGCAGGACAGGAGTCCCAATGTTTAGCAAAACATGTGTTCAAGAGGAATGCGTCTCCAAAGAGTACCATGTCTGTTTTTGTCCGAAACTCCCTGGAGCCGTCATGTAGTTTACAGGTGGATGCATATTAAATGCGTTTGCTTTTGGATGTATGCTTTGACCTGGAATGTTCCTGGATAGAATGTATCTGCGTTCGGATGCCCCATTCTTCTCTCTTCGCACGTGTGGTTCGCGCTTGGTTTGTTTGACAGCGGGGGTCGGGTCTTCAAAGGCCTCTAGTCTTCACCCCCATGCATGCATCAGAGTCTTTACCCGTGGAGGACGTGCAATTAAGTTGCTCGCGCAGGTACCTGAGCTGTCTCTGTGTTTGAGGCAGCTTGTTCACGGAGCTTGTTGGCGACTCGTTCCCCGTGTTTGCTCTCGCATCTCCCCGCTGGCCGTTCTGTACGGGTGGCCGAAGGGTCGAGTGGGTTGAATTTCGGGTTGCGCCTCATGAATAACCATTTTGTGTTTGAACAAGCCCGGGTACGCGGATGATACTCTTCGCGGTTATTCTTCAATCATCACTCGCCCATTCTCGTTACGCTGTTGCCAGTGAGGTTGCATGATGAATCGGGATTAGCTTTGGCAATTGAATGCATGCTTCTGAATTTTCTTGCTGTTTGATCAGCGGCGGTTTCCTTTGAACCTTGGCGTGGTTTGTGGGTTTTCCTGTGACCGAAAAACGGAAAGGAACACTGCATTTCCTTCTGCGCATAAGATAACGAGTAAATTGTTGGTGTTTTCAATTATCTTTGCGTCGCCGTCGTTTAATATCGCTTGTGTGTTTGTTTGAGAGGAGATCTTTGTGCCTCTGTTACGCGTTTTCTTCATCAAGAATGGTTAAAAAGCAAATTAAGGAATTTTGTAGATGTGTTTCGAAAGCTCACTTTAAGAGCCATCTTATCAGGTGGATAATTCATATTTTGACAAGATACCTGAAGGACGTTTCATAATTGATGGATCATTTCACAACATCAGTCTTGTACTTGGTTTTGTTTTTATACGCTTTCAGTTCGTTCGTGATAAAGTCAGTGTTGTTATGTTCACACGATATACGTGAGAATTTATGTGCCACATGTGGCTGTTGTGTATTGCGTACTGCTGTCTCGATGTGAGAACTACATACTGCTGGGGCCGCTCCATGCCCCCCTCATCAGCCGGACCCCTGGCTGCGGAGCTTTCGGGGCCTGCTCCAGTAGCTCACCCAGGAGCCTGCTCCAGTAGCTCAGCCAGGGGCCTGCTCCAGTAGCTCAACCAGGGGCCTGCTCCAGTAGCTCAGCCAGGGGCCTGCTCCAGTAGCTCAGCAAGGGGCCTGCTCCAGTAGCTCAACCAGGGGCCTGCTCCAGTAGCTCAGCCAGGGGCCTGCTCCAGTAGCTCAGCCAGGGGCCTGCTCCAGTAGCTCAGCCAGGGGCCTGCTCCAGTAGCTCAGCCAGGGGCCTGCTCCAGTAGCTCAGCCAGGGGCCTGCTCCAGTAGCTCAGCCAGGGGCCTGCTCCAGTAGCTCAGCCAGGGGCCTGCTCCAGTAGCTCAGCCAGGGGCCTGCTCCAGTAGCTCAGCCAGGGGCCTGCTCCAGTAGCTCAGCCAGGGGCCTGCTCCAGTAGCTCAGCCAGGGGCCTGCTCCAGTAGCTCAGCCAGGGGCCTGCTCCAGTAGCTCAGCCAGGGGCCTGCTCCAGTAGCTCAGCCAGGGACCTGCTCCAGTAGCTCAGCCAGCAGCCTGCTCCAGTAGCTCAACCAGGGGCGGCCCCTAGCAGCCAAACAGGCTTGCCACCAGGGGGACATCGGAGCGTATCTTTAAACCATAAAGTTACATTCAATCTGGCTTTTAACATATCTCCACTACAATTTCAGACGAGCAGTCGTAAAGAGGTGACTGTCAAACTGGTCCATCTCAACTCGCGTTTTGTCTGTCCTCAACAAGCCCGGTGCGTTTCTTTCTCCCGTGAGCGGAGTGCGAAAAACTCGCCGGGTTAATCCCGTCATTAGCGAGTTAGTCACCTGTGACGAGATTTCGGCGTCTACCCGGTGCAGACTTTTATGAAGTCACGATACCATCTCCAGCGAGGGCGACTGAGGGTGTGCGTGCATGCGCGCGTGTACGCCGTCCGTTGGGATTTTTTTCACGCTTGGATAAACTCCAAGTGTAACAGGAGTAATAACTTCATTTCGGTTACTAAAGGCTTGTTCAGGAGGCGCAGCGCTGCAAAGCGCTGCTCAGCGCTGCATGTGATTCACTCCTGAACAGCAATTTTGGGGCGTGATTCACTCAGCGCTGAGCAGCGCTGTGAATCACCAATCCGAGATGATTCAGACGATTTTGCATCATTTTCAAAATGGCGTCTTCGATCCCGCACTGGCCGTCGATGCGTAAAATAACCCTCAGAAACATCATTTTGGGACTGGAACGGGCTTTATTTGCCCCAAGCGCCCTGTATGCGCGAGTAATGGCAAGTAAGGATGACACAGTAGTGGACTTTATTCATGCAGAATACATTTAAACGTGCATAAACGATGTCTGTGGCAAAGAAAACACTTTCTTCGCGTCTATCAACACAACATGGGGCGCAGAAGATTTACCTCCCCTTTAACAAGTGAAGCGCTGCACTACATCTTAGGTGTTCAGGAGAGGCAAAGAGCGCTCAATTGCCAACATGAAGCGCTCATGCAGCGCGTTGTACTCCTGAACAAGCCTTAGCTCAGTTCGGTATTCGTGGCTGACTTCAAAGAAGGCACAATGTCCACATCCATCTGGGAAAAAAAAAGAGGAAAATGCCGTGAGTTGAAATATTTTGTGTTGAGTTCAAATGAAAAGTGTTTATGTTTGTACATTCACAATTTAGATTGTGTCAGCTAGGGGGCGACGTTTTCACCTTGATGAAGTGGTTGGCAAAAGAATGAGGCTGTAGGCTGAGAGAGAGAGAGAGAGAGAGAGAGAGAGAGAGAGAGAGAGAGAGAGAGAGAGGGAGGCAGGCAGGCAGGCAGGCAGGCAGGCAGGCAGGCAGGCAGGCAGACAGACAGACAGACAGACAGACAGACAAGGGTAAGGGGGGAGGGAGGAAGGGAGAGAGAGAGAGGGATGGATGAAGATAGATATGGGGAGGGAGGGAGAGAAAGAGAGGGAGGGATGGAGAGAGAGAGAGGGGGGGGGGTGGGTGGGGAGGTTGTGTGTGTAAAAACGCTTGTTTTAAGTCTGTTGGTTAGCATGTGCAAATGGAGGGCGTTTGAAATTCCTATACGAAGATCGTGTTGTGTAGCTACGTCATCGGTTATTGAACTGCAATTGTTGTAACACCTTTGCAATTTTGCGATGTAAACTGCTCTGTAGAACACTTTTAGTAAAAGATCCTTCTATAACGATAGCCATTGTCATTAAATATTTCTTCAGTGAGCACAGAAATTAACAAGATGGAACATGACGAGGGACAGTGAATTGTTACGCGAGAACGAAAGCTAGAATGTTACAAATACATCTTTCAAATGCTCTTAGCGATAATTCTGTAGGCATCTTGTTAATAACTTCCAATGTCATGGATAAATGTTCTCCCGTTATTAATGCTTGTGTGACAGTCTTGTTTGGTTTCATTTTATTTTTTCATTCTTGAGTCCTTTAAAATCTCTTTCAGCGACTGCTTGTTTTCGCAACGAATCGCACCTGCAAGATCTTGTCAAACCTGAAATTGAGCCTCCCCACCCCTGTATATACGGATGACGGCCCCACGCACCAATGCCTAACCACAACGACTACAAACTACGCCACCTGAAATACCCGACAATTCCTCTCTTCTGCGGTTTTGGGGTTACACTCTAAGCTATCTGTCCATCTTCGTTTTTGATGGATGAGGGAGAGAGGCGCCCCGCGTTATCTATCCCACGTCAATGGAAACCGCCTGTAGTCGTCTTCGTGCTCCACTGCTTTGGCTGTTGCCCTGTTGCCGCCATTGGAAGCAGGCTTATTGCTGATAAAAGACGCCGTTTTATATCTATTTTATTTTAATAAGTTTTATGATGATTGATAGAAACTGCCACTGATTACCCGTCCTCAGAAAAGATCATGGATTCACGACGTGGGTGAGATGACTGTCGGCCAGCCGCTCTCGCTACATGGAGGTTTCCTATGAAAACTTTATTACCTGCGACCGTCCGACACGAGTGAGCGGTCACACTAAGTAGGAGGATGATAGTCTGTATTGGTCAGCTGGCCATTGGCAAACGTCTGTTAAAACATGGAGGTTTCCTTTGAAAGCATTTTTACTCGAGACCACACAAAGCGAGTGAACGATCACACCAAATTGATTGCTGATGGCGTTCGTTGATCAGTTGGCCATTGGTAGACGTCTGTTAAAACATGGAGGTTTCCTTTGAAAGCATTTTTACTCGAGACCACACAAAGCGAGTGAACGATCACACCAAATTGATTGCTGATGGCGTTCGTTGATCAGTTGGCCATTGGTAGACGTCTGTTAAAACATGGAGGTTTCCTTTGAAAGCATTTTTACTCGAGACCACACAAAGCGAGTGAACGATCACACCAAATTGAATGCTGATGGCGTTCGTTGATCAGTTGGCCATTTGGTAGACGTCTGTTAAAACATGGAGGTTTCCTTTGAAAGCATTTTTACTCGAGACCACACAAAGCGAGTGAACTGTCACACCAAATAGAATGCTGATAGCGTTCGTTGATCAGGTGGCCATTGGTAAACGTCTGTTAAAACATGGAGGTTTCCTTTGAAAGCATTTTTACACAAAACCACACAAAGCGAGTGAGCGGTCACACTAGGTAGGATGCTGATGGTCTGTATTGGTCAGTTGGCCATTGGTAAACGTCTGTTAAAACATGGAGGTTTCCTTTGAAAGCAGTTTTACATGAGACCACACGAAGCGAGTGAGCGGTCGCACTAAGCAGGATGCTGATGGTCTGCATTGGTCGGATTACCTTTTGGGCAAAACGTCAGTCTTAACGTGGAAGATTTGCGTGCAAATATTTTACATAGGACCCCACAGAGTAACAGTCAGTTAGGGGTCACACAAAATATGATGCTATTGGCCAATATTGGTCAGTTCACTATTTGGCAGAACTTGTGTTTCAATGTGGATTAATTATTTCAAAACCCACTGTAAACGTGGCATCTCTCCGGAAATGAGCTCGTGATCGTACCCGAAGCCGATGCTGTTGTCTAGTGTTTGTCAATGCACAGTTGGGTAAAAAAATAACTCAGAAGGAGATAAAAGAGAATGACACAACCCAAATAAAAGAAATCAAATCGAATAAATCAATAAGTCAGATCCACCGCATTAGATCGAAAGTAGTTGAATGCACCGTAGTACCGCCGTCTCGGTCCTCAACAGAGTGACCTGACCTTGACACCAATGCTTTGAATATTCATAATGAACTGTGAACTCCGCTGAGGGATCAAATCAACAAAGAGCACCTGCACGTCTTTACTTTGTGGACAAATGTCTTTCCAGTTAATGGACCTCACGACACAATTGAGTGCAGAGTTCATTCGTGCATGTCTCTTTCAAAGACAGATCATACTAGAACCACGGAGGATTCGAAAGACTGGTTAAGAGGGCTCAGAGTATTCAAAGGACAATTTAAAAAAATTGAACATCTCTCGCATCCTCCGTCACATAAGCTGCGTTCCCATTGGAGTTGCGGAGCTATCGCCTCGTTGTTTGCGAAAGACGTTGTGCCTGAGAGCTTCCTAACATTGAGACCTGTCATCTGCATTTGATTTAGCGCCAGCTTCTCAGAGCCAAGTGCTGGACGGAACGTGTTGTCGTGCTATGAAATCTCTTCCGCGCAATTTACTCTGAATCAGTATCCTCTTTGAAGAATGTTCGTCGTCGAGAGATTGGCTTATCGGTGCCTGAAGGATATTTACGAAGTCCTAATGGGTCTAAACAGAAATTTACCTCGAGCAAGGGTCGCCTTTGGCCCTCGGATGTGAAGTCGACTTGACCTTTCAATAATTGTTGGGGATAAAAGTTTATTGCTTGGATGAGATCTACAGAAGAAAACATGGACGGTGTATTGTTGATGTGTTTGCCTACATGAATGGCCCCGTACTTTGGCTGCATGAAACCGGATGCGCTGGCATTTACACTCGTTCATTCGCACACGCACACCCATGTACGCGCGCAACATGCGCAGATATTGTACATGGACACACGCATGGACATGCACGCACGCCCTCGTTCGCGCACTGGAAAGGTCAGACGGAGAAAAGTGTACGTGCTCTCTCTCTCTCTCTCTCTCTCTCTCTCTCTCTCTCTCTCTCTCTCTCTCTCTCTCTCTCTCTCTCTCTCTCTCTCCTCCTCCCTCTGTGGGTTCGGGGTAAGAATTGACCCACCGCGCCTCCCTACGCGATTCGTAAGAGGCGAATTACTAGGGACACCGTGACTTGATTTGCGTTTGCTCTAAACTGTTTAAGTGATTTTCGTGCTTAGTGGCCTTACATAGTCTTCAAAGGCTGATAGGCCGTAAAATACCATCCATCCATCCCTCCATCCATCTCTCTCTCTCTCTCTCTCTCTCTCTCTCTCTCTTTCTCTCTCTTCATCTGTCTCTCTTTGTTTCCCGTGACCTTAGCTCTTTCTTCATCTGGATTACCCCATCTCTCTCTTTCTCTCTCTCTCTCTCTCTCTCTCTCTCTCTCTCTCTCTCTCTCTCTCTCGGGAAGCAGTGTTTCTTTGATGTGACTGTATCCATTTCAGAATGCAAAGTTACTCCATTTCCCCTATAATTCGGCGAGACACCCTGGGGGTCACACGCATTTATCATCGGTAGTCTTTCTCTACACCCTAATCCCTACCGCTTTGCAGACTGACAGGAGAGTGATAAAAGTGATACATACATGTCAAATACCAACCTATCATCACGGCTTCACTAGCGCCATGATAAACCACATGAAATCAAAGACGGCGTGTTTTAAATTGTGTCTTCGCGGGTGACTTAACTCGGACATAGTTCGTCGTCGTCGCTTTCGTTCGGTAGCACCTTCCTACGCCTGGAATCTATAGATGACGGGTTAGGGCAGCTTTGTCCTGGATTAAGGATTTATGGAGAGGGGAAAAAATGATGAGAAGTAATCCACGCTTTTGAAGTTTGCCGCTTGGAATTAATTCCAGACGCCCCATGATGGTCCGCATGAGAAATTGGTTTAATAGTTGGATCGTGCTGAGTTTCAAAAAAGCGTTTAGAAAGACTTTAAAAGGAAATCTGTTTGGGAAGTGTGGAGATCACAAGGTCAATTGAGACCTCTGGCCCGTGATGACCCTTTGTTGCCGATAGGGCAGTAGTGCAGTTTTGACAGCTTATTATTTTGGTGTTGCTTTTTTCCCCATTTGGATTATCCTTGCGATGTTGGATATTATGTTTAAGATAGGTTGGTTTAATTAATAAGCGACTTTGTGTGTGAGGGTGGGGGAGTTGTGTCTAATTCCATCAGAAGTATTTAACATCGTGTTATCTTTATTTTAAAAATTATCACTGTAATTTTTCTGTTACGCCGACGATGTGCACCTTCCTTCTTACATAGACCCCTATGTGAAGCTGTAAAGGGACACGCTATATATGAGAATGTTTGTACATCTAAATATGTGAATTGGACAAAACTGTGAATGAGATAAGATATTCACAGTTCTTTCTCATTTGATCAGTGTTTTTCCATGACAATGGTCTTTATCAGGATTGTTGGAACCACTCATGCTAATTATACTAATATTAATTATGCTAATACTGTGACTACATATAGTGACTACATATAGGGTATGATGGCCATGGAAATTATAGTATCATATACCCACGTAAAACGTAGAGATTACAATAATAATATTTAAGAGTACAACGCACGCTTGCAGATATCAACTAACCTTTCTATCGTCTGAAAACCGAATAAATGCTTTAATCGCCTTTCGGCTCAGTATGTAAGTCGTGCACTGATCTTTTTGTGTTGTGATGTTTTGAAAATGATACCTTCTTTTATCATGCAATCATTGTGTCGTCTTTAACGCAAAGCATTCGTTGCACGTGTACTGATATCGGTTGTAAGAAGGCTGCAGGTAAGTAAAAATGTTTATCACCGTACATCAACAGCATGGAACTCAATACTATAACAACAACCAAATCTAAAAAGCTGGTCACATCAATTGTAATCCTCAACCTGGAAAGAAGGCCATCCAAAATAAATCGGTCGTAACAGACGCTCACCTGAATTCCGTGATGCAAACTCCGCAGCCCAAATGTCCCCGGAATGTAATGCCTACATAGAGAGGAGGCTGTCAGCGACAGGTGTGTCGTACGTGTGAAATGGACTGCTAAACGTTGTCCAACTTGGTGGAAAGAAAGAAAAGAAAGAGAAAGAAAGAAGGAAGAAAGAAAGAGAGAGAGAGTGAGAGAGAAAGAAAGAAAGAACGAAAGAAAGAGGGAGAAAGAAAGAAAGAGAGAGAGAGAGAGAGAGAGAGAGAGAGAGAAAGAAAGAAAGAGAACGAAAGAAAGAAAGAAAGAAAGAAAGAAAGAAAGAAAGAAAGAAAGAAAGAAAGAAAGAAAGAAAGAAAGAAAGAAAGAAAGAACGAAAGAAAGAAAGAAAGAAAGAAAGAAAGAAAGAAAGAAAGAAAGAAAGAAAGAAAGAAAGAAAGAAAGAAAGAAAGAAAGAAAGAAAGAAAGAAAGAAAGAAAGAAAGAAAGAAAGAAAGAAAGAAAGAAGGGGGAAACTTTAACCTCCAAGCGACCAAGTTGTGATCCCTAAAATGACACGAAAATAATTGTCTTTACAGGAATGTTTTAAGCAACCCTACATGACACCGTAACACACTAACCCCAAAAGCGACTACGTAGAAATTTGGTACTGTAAAGGTCTTGATAGTTTGACGCGCTCGTGAAGACTGCAACAAGCAGGGAACGAAAAACAAGGTTTTGAGATTTCTGAGAGCACATGAAAAACCGAGAGAAATAGTGCGTTAATGTGAGAATTGTAGCTCCGATCTCTTCATACTCGAACTGGAGCAGTCTTGGGGTCGCTTTTGTTATGTTCTGCATTGTGGTGCGCCAACCTCGAACACTGACTACACCAGAAGTTGCTCTAAAAATCAGCGAAGCAGCGACTCGTCCGCAAGCGTATAAATACGAGTTTGCGGTGCAGTGTAAATGGAATCATCCAAACGTCGACGCGAATGTCGGTGCTTTGCGAAAATGATTCAGAGGTCGTGGGGACTGAAAACGAAGTTTGCTTTGATGTCTGCCGCGGTTGAAGATAATGAGGCCAAAAAAAGGGTTATCGGCGAATTGGGGTCAGTGTTTGAAAAGTGACCGTCTTATCTCTGGCTGAAGTTCCCACAGCAAAACAACAACAACAACAACAAAAACAACTGTACATCGTAGCACTGTTTGTGTGAGACTTAAGTCGATACGGTCTCTGCCATTTTCGTGTAGAATTCGCGAGTGCAGTAGGTCATCTGATGGTACGAGTTACCTCCCTGTGACGTTGCATGAGAAAACGAGGCTAAAGTGTCGGAAATCACACAAACTCACACACATACACACACATACACACACATACACATACACGCACACACATACACACACATACACATACACACACACATACACACACATATACATACACACACACATACACACACATACACATACATACACATACACGCACACACATACACACACACATGCACACACACATACACACACATATACGCACACACACACACATACACACACATACACACACATACACGCACAACACACACACACACATACACACATATACGCACACACACATGCACATACACATACACACATATACGCACACACACACATACACACACATACACACACATATACGCACACACACTCACATACACACACATACACATACATATACGCACACACACACATACACACACATACACACACACACATACACACACACATACTCACACACACACACGCACACACACACATACGCACACACATACACACGCACACACACACATACACACACACGCGCGCACACACATACGCACACATACACACACACACACATACACACACATACACACACACACACACATACACACACACACGCACACACACACACGCATACGCACATACACACACATACACACACATACACACACATACACACACACACACCTACGCACACACACACACACACACACACCCACCCACCCACACCCACACCCACACACACACACACACACACGCACGCACACACACACACACACACATACATCAAAATACTGAATCGACAAAATCATTCCGTATTTAACTTTTAAAATCCCAGATTAAACAGTTTTAAAAGTTTTTTGAAAGAATAAAGGAAAAAGCTCATAGTAATGCCCGTGGTCGAGCTACTGTAGCAGGCCCCGAATGGCCAATGACCTCTGACCTCGGGTTCCAGCATAAGGCCTGTTCTAATTGAACGATGCTTACGCCTTTTTCGCTGTAGCAGCAGATCTGTTTTGACCAATCAGGACTCGGCTTCATTCAAGTTCTGCGTTTTGATTGGTTGGATAAGACTGCTTCTACGGCGAAGTAGGTGCAACCGTTGTTCAATGAAAACCGGCCTGAATGAGGGGGACGT
>JAWQFJ010030419.1:30000-31811 GCA_034096865.1 Theodoxus fluviatilis | reverse complement strand
AAATAATCGAAAATAGTCATATTAGACTGTTTTAACGTATACTTTCTGCACAAAACCCACAGAAGATAAGTAAACCAACCTCACCGTACGTACCTAGCAGACGAACGCGATCGAACCATAGCCACTACGCCAGCAGACGATCGAGCTAGTGTGATATAATGTTTCATGTAAAGCTCGAATGAGTAGCAGCAGACCAGGGAAACGAAGTTGTCAATTCAAGCCAGAACTAAACAGTTATCTGCTGCTACTCATTCGAGCTTTACATGACACAGTACTGTTTTCCACCCCCACATACATGTACTTTGAGCGATCGAGTATTCAGTGCAGACGCTACGAGAATGCAACCGGAACTAGGTGGTTCTACCTAACGCGTTGTTTTTCGACAGAGAGCGCCGAGGATAACTCCTGCAGGGTACGTTAATGAGAATGTCCTATTGCGGAGGGCCGCTATTGCGGGGGGCCGCTATTCCGGGGGGCCGCTATTGCGGGGGGCCGCTATTGCGGGATTATTTTTGGTCAAAAGTTCTTAAAGCCATTTTGATTCTTTTGTCCTAAAACGCATTAAACCCCCCAAAAATTGTTATTTTTTAAACTTTTTTTTTTTTTCAAAAAAGTTTCCCCAAAATTTATTGATCGAGTTTTACCGATAAGCGCTCAGCCTAGGCCGCACCCGCCACCCCGCCTGACTGACTTAGCCTGTCCAGGGAGTTTCACCTAAACCCGGACGCGTTACTTTTTGTCACGTTTGTGTCCAACATCAGCGTCGGGCCCTGGAGTTAGGGCGTAGGGGCCACCCGTTGAGAGTCAAACGAGGGATGGAGTTAGAATAAAAATCTTTACCCGTTATTGATAAAAACTATTTTGTGGTGACGTTGTTTCCTTTGGTCTTAGCCGCGGAAGCACGCTTTGTTCTTTGATGAAGGAAGTGACGTTGTTACCTCTGATCTTGGCCGATAGGGCCGCCGATAGAGAGAAGACTGATTAGGAAGTGTGTGTGTTGTGTAGGCTTTTGTGTCCTGCAATTTTTTGAGAGAAAAAACGAAAATGTTTCTAAGTTTTTCAATTAAAAAAGTAACAAAAAGTTTCTCTTTTTTTTTAGGCGTTTTGGAACAAAAGAATGGAAATGGGCTACACAAATTTTGGTAAATATTTATTTAAAAACGAAAAAATCTTACGTTTTTTCAAAATAATGTAACAACAACTTTATGGGTTTTTAGGCGTTTTACGACCAAAAAAAATCAAAATGGCCTTAAGAACTTTTGACCAAAAACATTCCCGCAATAGCGGCCCTCCGCAATAGCGGCCCCAAACCGGCGAAGTATACCATAGAAATATATTTCGGGCCTCATACCAACATTTGGTCCGGGCCTCACGTAATTGTAAGAGTTTCTCTCGTGTTGCACGGCACTCGTGTGTGCTCCCAAAGAAATGCAATACCAGTTTGAAGCTTTCCAGTGTCAGTTCAAGAGATTCCCCGTAGAGTGCTGATGGGAATGCCAAAGAGGTTGTTTACTTCCTCTTCTCTCGGCTGGCTGTGTCGTGTAATCAGGTGAGAAATATGATATGCTGGAGGTTTTCTATACTGTTCACATAGCACCACGAACCAGCGGCCAATCCTTCAGAGTGGGAAAGTTGACAAGATAAACGGAAACAAGCGCTCACTTAACCCTTTGCATCGCTCCTCCCACAGTCAAACATGGGACAAAGTAGTATTCCCTACTCTACTGAGGTAGTGAAAACTGTTGGAAAGTGCAGTTATGAACCGTTTCCTACAACGATCACTCGGGCTAATGTTTGCAAAACACACCACA
>JAWQFJ010030419.1:20000-22500 GCA_034096865.1 Theodoxus fluviatilis | reverse complement strand
TAAAACGCCTAAAAACCCATAAAGTTGTTGTTACATTATTTTGAAAAAACGTAAGATTTTTTCGTTTTTAAATAAATATTTACCAAAATTTGTGTAGCCCATTTCCATTCTTTTGTTCCAAAACGCCTAAAAAAAGAGAGAAAATTTTTGTTACTTTTTGTTTTGAAAAACTTAGAAACATTTTCGTTTTTTCTCTCAAAAAATTGCAGGACACAAAAGCCTACACAACACACACACTTCCTAATCAGTCTTCTCTCTATCGGCGGCCCTATCGGCCAAGATCAGAGGTAACAACGTCACTTCCTTCATCAAAGAACAAAGCGTGCTTCCGCGGCTAAGACCAAAGGAAACAACGTCACCACAAAATAGTTTTTATCAATAACGGGTAAAGATTTTTATTCTAACTCCATCCCTCGTTTGACTCTCAACGGGTGGCCCCTACGCCCTAACTCCAGGGCCCGACGCTGATGTTGGACACAAACGTGACAAAAAGTAACGCGTCCGGGTTTAGGTGAAACTCCCTGGACAGGCTAAGTCAGTCAGGCGGGGTGGCGGGTGCGGCCTAGGCTGAGCGCTTATCGGTAAAACTCGATCAATAAATTTTGGGGAAACTTTTTTGAAAAAAAAAAAAAAGTTTAAAAAATAACAATTTTTGGGGGGTTTAATGCGTTTTAGGACAAAAGAATCAAAATGGCTTTAAGAACTTTTGACCAAAAATAATCCCGCAATAGCGGCCCCCCGCAATAGCGGCCCCCCGGAATAGCGGCCCCCCGCAATAGCGGCCCTCCGCAATAGGACATTCTCATTAACGTACCCTGCAGGAGTTATCCTCAGCGCTCTTTGTCGAAAAACAACGCGTTAGGTAGAACCACCTAGTTCCGGTTGCATTCTCGTAGCGTCTGCACTGAATACTCGATCGCTCAAAGTACATGTATGTGGGGGTGGAAAACAGTACTGTGTCATGTAAAGCTCGAATGAGTAGCAGCAGAAGTAACTGTTTAGTTCTGGCTTGAATTGACAACTTCGTTCCCTGGTCTGCTGCTACTCATTCGAGCTTTACATGAAACATTATATCATACTAGCTCGATCGTCTGCTGGCGTAGTGGCTATGGTTCGATCGCGTTCGTCTGCTAGGTACGTACGGTGAGGTTGGTTTACTTATCTTCTGTGGGTTTTGTGCAGAAAGTATACGTTAAAACAGTCTAATATGACTATTTTCGATTAGTTTTTAATCTAATTAATCTTTTTGCATGCTTTAATGTCATCCTTTTGCCACGATCTAGCGATCATCACATCAGCTTCTATTTTTACCATGTATGTGGGGTGGAAAACAGTACTATGTCATGTAAAGCTCGAATGAGTAGCAGCAGATAACTGTTTAGTTCTGACTTGAATTGACAATTTCGTTTCCCTGGTCTGCTGCTACTCATTCGAGCTTTACATGAAACATTATATCACACTAGCTCGATCGTCTGCTGGCGTAGTGGACCTATGGTTCGATCGCGTTCGTCTGCTAGGTACGTACGGT
Organism: Theodoxus fluviatilis; assembly: GCA_034096865.1. NCBI lineage: Eukaryota > Metazoa > Mollusca > Gastropoda > Cycloneritida > Neritidae > Theodoxus > Theodoxus fluviatilis. The sequence goes on along the minus strand of JAWQFJ010030419.1, from coordinate 20,972 downwards.
GAAGTTGGTTTACTTATCTTCTGTGGGTTTTGTGCAGAAAGTATACGTTAAAACAGTATAATATGACTATTTTCGATTAGTTTTTAATCTAATTAAGCTTTTTGCATGCTTTAATGTCATCCTTTTGCCACAATCTAGCGATCATCCCATGAGCTTCTATTTTTACCAGTCTACCGGAACTAGTGGAAGTTAAGGGACGAAACTCGGGCTGAATTTCCGTTTCAGAAGTGAGAATGTCCTATAGAGAGCCGACGCCTACTTCGCCGAGCACTGATTTTCATCCCCCACCTAAATCAACGACCAGCAAAGTTGCCTATGTTCACCTGTAATCAAGGAGCATTACAATTTTCTCGTTTTGGCGACGACGGCACAGAAGGAAAGCAAATCAGAAACTTTGTTGTGGCAATTTTTCTTCTCACAGAAATTCGTCCAAGAGATAAAACTGAACGGTAAAAGGCGGAGGAAATGGACGAAATGTCCGCGGAGTTTTGTTGAGTTATGGTCGGCAGTGATTTCTATTTTTAAAAATCCCTTCGATTTCATTTCTACAGGTGGTCTAACAGTTTCGGACTCGTCCATCTCTCACTTGCAGAGTAAGTTTAAAATATTAAAATCAGAATGTCACCGTGACTGTTATTGCACGGGGATGTTCATGAATGAAACAGGTTGCCTACAGAAGAGGAGTAGTCAATAGAGAGACATAGAGCGTCCTCCACCAACTTGGCTTTGGACGAATTGGTATGTAAATGAGGACTTTCTTGCATTCTACGTCACACCTTCTGCTGTCACGTGACTTCCGGTTTCTGCGATATGGTAATTCACAAGTTCTGCCCATACGCACTTGGTGGAAACAGCCGATTCTACCAAGTCCTTTTTGGTGAGTATTTTTGCATTCTTCCGTTGTCCTAACGTTACTGTAATCACAAGAAAATGATACCATGTCGTTTCAACTGCTGATTTGTAAAATGAAAG
>JAWQFJ010030419.1:0-15000 GCA_034096865.1 Theodoxus fluviatilis | reverse complement strand
AAGAAGGGTACCACTTATCACAGATGAATAAGTGCCAAAACCCCAACACCAAAATGGTGCCAGAAATATCTCATTGACTAAGCCAATACTGATTTTTAAACGTCGTCCACTCGACTACAATGGAAATTGTTTGGCAGATCTACTTTGAATTAATTAAATGCATAGTGTGATAGTCTGCGCAGATATAAGACCACGCATCTGAAAAGAGTTCTACTTATCACGAATGAATAAGTGTCAAACCTCAACACCGGTTTAATAATTATATCTGAGACCTCTGATCACAAAGACAACACTCATCGTTTGAAATCATCGTCCACCTGACCCCGGTGGACACTGTGATAAAATGCGCGTTAACTCGCCACATGCCGATTTTGAAAGATGGAAGCAGTGTTCGCTGTAAGGACGATGTCACACTATGCTGGTCCGTTAGTTAAGATTCGCCCGCCGTCGCTTATAATTGGGTCGCGACGTTCAAAGTTGCAAAGATTACTAAGTTGCATTCTTGGAAATGGTACTTAACTCGCGTTGCCCCTCCTTAGACAGGAGTAAAACTGTGTATTATATGCATGTTATGTAAGCTTTGTATTCTACAACAAAGAATATTTAAAAAACAAACAAAAAACGGTGTATTTGTGAGGATGATGAAGACACACTACTTTGCGATTGTCCCTTAATGGGGGCGTGAGCCAGCATCGGATAGGAAGAACCTCCATGCGGAAATGGAATTCTTGCTTGTGCCTGTATCTGTCGACTGGTGTCAGTAAAAAGATTGATCGAGTGGTCCTGTGAGCAGCGGTTGAAAGGCTCAATGATTCGAGACCTTTATATGGATAATAAATATCGTGTATAATACTTTAACATTTATCTATTACTTTCGATTTGTTCATGCAGTGTTGAGGGCACTACTCGATGGAAGACTATCACGGTTCGTCCAGTAACAAAAACCACCACACAGACTGCACGGAGAAAAGCTGCGCCCTGGCGGTAGCTGCGCGTGCTGATAGAGCCAAGATGGGGATGGAGTCGAGAGGAGGCCTCGAAGTGGCCCTGACTAACGCAGTGTTTCCACCTCTCTCAACGCCAAAAGCACGATCTGCCGCCAGGGTGATGTGGCGAGAAATTTCCCACGGCACCCAGGTGTGAAATGGGGGCCATTGCCGACAAAGGCCCACCTGCCAGGAGAAGAGGAGTCTGCTGGCAAAGTCGTCAGCCACTCGACTTCATCCAAACTAAGCCAAGGTCTGATAGACGCCTGCTTAGTGGCCAAAGGCTCAGAGCTTCTGGTTTTTCACGAGAACGTTCGTGATGTAGCCACAATGACAATATGACGTACCCAATCTGTCTCGGTCAAACTCCTGAGAAAAAACAGGTGTCAGGTCAGGTCAAAAAGCCAAGGGGAGAAGCCGCATCAAACTGATGATGGAAAAGGTAGATGCTTCGATTGACCATTCCAATATCACTACGTCACAGCAGCCCCTCTCTACACATTTGTTGTGCAAGTATGTCGATACTTTTAAAGGATAATGTACATTAAAAAAAGACAAATGAAGAAGTTCGGATAGGAGTATCAAGATAAATCATTTCCACAACCGTTTGAGTGGATTTTAATCATTCGCGAAGCAGATCTGTTATGCGTTGTTGTATTGTACATATTTGGGTTTATACATTACCAATATGTGGGCATTCAGACCTGCAGAGTCTGTAGTAGTGACATGGGTTTGGAATACACGCACGCATGCACGCCCTCAGGCATGCACGCGCGCACGCACGTACACACACACACACACACACACACATACGTAGGTATATCGTTTACACCTTGTTCTCTTCGTGACAATGAACAACTTCCCATACTTAATGTAGCATATATATTTTTACGAAGGACAAATCTTGATAATGTCTTAAGAACAGGTTCATCATAACAGAGGCAGTAAGGTCTCTGAATGAAACTTTACTCAGAAAAGACGAACCCATATTGTTCAGTCGAATGAAGTACCTGTTCTTAACAGTTTGTAAAAGTCGACACACACAAAGCAGAGGACACACAAAAAGACTTGCCACGACCACGAATATGTCTGCAGATTCTAAATGCACTGCACATGTTGCTGTTACTGGGCTGGAAACCAAAATACCACGTGAGGGGATAGCTAAGTTTTTAGCATCACCGGAAACTTTGCTAACAACACCTTAGCGCTTTATATCAGCCTGATATCATCAGTATTCGCATCTGTTGGTGAGATGCACAAATGTTGTTGCTTGCGCAAATATGAAAACAAACAGCGATGAACTGTCGAGACCACAGGTCGCATTCGTACCGATATATTTTGCAGACGATGCGATTTCCTTGGCCAGTTCTTCCCATGCTTAGTTTTTCACTCTGATGCATCCGCTTGTTGCTCAGGTCGAAATCACTTGCTACAACAGCACTCTTGCAGCATGAGGTGCCAACCTTCTTTAAACGAATGGGTCTGTCTGGAGGTTTGCGATATGGCCTCCCTGACACCAGGGACCACACCCAGCATCAAGAGATCGTAAAGGGTGAATGCACGTGCAGCACTGAACTGAAGACAACCTGGGAAAGCCATCATCCGGCCTGCTTGGTAGGCGCATGGAGAATGATTGTCGGACTCCAGTGATTGCTTCCTCTCCTGTGGGCATCGTCCACGCAGTGGAGGCATCTTCATCCCTGCATTGAGTGGCGCCTGAATCGGCAAGGAAAACTCCCCGCACAGCCCAGACCATAGTCAGCAATCTACATCCTTGGTGGGTAGAGAGCGCAAGTGTCATTAAGGGACACCCTATTCCAATATATATATTTTTTGTTTGACAGGCAATAATCACCGATCTGCACCCCTGGTTGTAGAGTATGCCAAGGCAATCAGATGCTTACCTTTCATGTCTGAGAGATTCTTCAACGTAGGGCGCTACAACACTATCTTATTTGCATCCCAGGAAGTAAAGCTACACTGCGATTCTGGACCTCCGATGTTTCCTGGTTTTTCGTTTTGGAGAATCTTCCATGTAAAACATCATCTCTCACTTTCTGTCTCTCTGTATGTCTCTTTCCCTCTTTCTGTGTGTCTGTTCGTGTTTCTGCCTGCCTGCCTGCCTGCCTCTCTCTCTCTCTCTCTCTCTCTCTCTCTCTCTCTCTCTCACACACACACACACACACACACACACACCTGTCCTTTCGTCCTCCCTCAGTAGGCCCAGAAAGACCTCGCAGCCATAGAAAGTCACGGGGCGAGGGTAATATTTCAAGAACTAATCACTACAATTCATGTAGTAAATTATCCTGAAGTAAGGCAGCAGTCACCGTTACTACAGCTATTACCCACACACATGTTTAAGTAATGTTTGTTGAGATCATCTTCTCTTGATATCTTAGGTGTGTCTCCACCTGCAGGTAGAGGATCTGGCTATTTCTACGTTTGTTTTCTTCTATCTTCGCTCTGCACCTGAGCGAAACTCAAGACGAAGCGAGTCCATCGAAGGGCAGTCAAGCAGGTGTGGAAACATCCCACCTTCCCTCGACCAGACGAAAGGGCAAACGGCAAGAACAGTTCCAGTGGTCTTGTACTCGGCCAGCCTTCTTTCTACGAGACTCGAACTGTTCCATATATCTGACACATGTAGAGGTCGTGCTCGTAAAACTGTCACAAGATATTGTTCTCCACACGCATATATGCACTGCTTGATTCGGCGAGAGAGTACACGGTTGCATACATGTACAGCGTGAGCAAAGTCCTCTGACGAGAACATTGTTCCCATGACCAAATCGGTAAATACCGGATTTAATGGATATTTCTAGAATATCAACATGCGGTGGTATTTTATGCCGGGCGATACATTTAATAGTGTTGCCTCAAGGGGCAGGCAATATGGAAACTGCTCATAATTTCCTTTCGCTTGTATAGCATGTTTAATTCTATCGTTGTGAAGCGAGACGTACAGTAACAATTACGAGTTAGCGTCGCTTGTAATATGCCCGACAACAAATGTCCAAATACGTATCTTGATAACACATTGAAATGAACAATTTGGCAACCTCCAGGTCAGACACGAGTGACGCAAGCATTAGTTGAAACGTAACCGTGGAACTGCAACTAGAAGAAAGCCAAATATCCATTATCTTGCCAAAGTCTACAGGCTCAAACTGCCATATCAGGCACTTATCATTTACACGCCTATACGTATCAGGATATTGAATCTTGGACCAGCAGATCAAACAGCCTTGATTCAAGTGATGAACTTTGCAAGACCAGACGTCTCCTCTTCAGTGTCTCACAGAGTTTGTGGCACTCGTGCCGAGATGGGGGCAAACACTTTCTCTAAGATTTTTTGGGGTCTCAATTAGTATTTTTTTTAACTCACCGAGGGAAAGACAAATCAACATTCAGTCTGTTTCAAGATATGTCTATGTGCCGCATCTGCGAGTGCTCGCCTTAGTGAAATTGACCTCCTCCATCACTCACACGGATCCATGTTCGTGTTAGACCAGATCTGTCCTTGCAACGTCTTCAAACAACGCACGGAGTGATTTTTCATGTGAGAAAAAGGGTCTGTGCAGGTGCAAATTTTGCTAATTTTTTTTTTCAAGGGAGAATACAATATTCTGCTCTATGCTTGCAGTTTACCAGTTCCACGCCCCAGTCTTGACGTGGCATTAGTGGCAGGTTTCCAAAGGCTTCATTTTATGGGCGGCCTCCTCCTCCTCTTCCGGTGCTTACGTCAGCACGATAAGCAAGCCCTTCGCCTTGCCAAGGAACCCAGCTGCCAGGACTGGCCACGAGGGGGCTCTCGCCCCAATGCCGCTACTTCCCTAGCAACGCTAATCTCGCCATCTAGCAACGCCGCATCGACGTCCTCCATCTTGTCTCCTCCGTTGACGTCACGTTAAACGACGGTTTTGGAGATAAAAGCTGTATTGCGTTTGCTCAGCTCACACGAATATATCTAAAGCTTCGTAGGCCTCGCGAGAAAGTTTCCAAGCAGAGCGCGTAAAAAGTCAACTGGAGGCTCTGCGAAGGATGCTGGGATGAAGACGGAGGAAAAGTGTTTGACGTACATCTGTCGGAATAAAATAAATCTCTCCGAGGTCTTTCTCCATTTTGCCACAAGAGCTCTTCTCTGAACTTCCGTTGACGTCATCGGGTGGAGTTTGATCTGTCACCTGCCAGGCTGTAATCTAAATAGCGCCCTCTCTCCAGGACGATCCGAAATTAGGTCGAGGAGTAAAGTTATCTGTCTGGCCTGGAGGGCCGGGGTGCACGCTTATGATTTGCGAGCTGTGGCGGTTGCGTTCGTTGCGTCCTGACACAAATGATGCTGCTTGAACCCCATCGTCCCGTCCTCTTATCTGCATAAAGATAGTTCTTCGGATACCTGGAGTTACTGATATCCCGTCTTTGACGCCATGGAATGTGCCGAATAGTTTCCCGTAGCCATACACGCCCGCGTTTTCATTTTCTTTTGGATAGTGTGTCCACGGAATATCTGGAACTCCCAGGCAAGACCTCGAAGTGGGATAGTGGGTTAATTATGATGCTATTTTAGCTCACGCGAGGATGAACACGTAATGGAAAAGGGTCTATCAGCTACTCCTCCCCAAGCGGCCCTCTTCAGGGCTACCAAAAAATTGTGGAACAATTTCCTCGTGTCCTCGGGGTATCCACAGAACCATCAAGAAGAAGAAGAAGAAGAAGAAGAAGAAGAAGAAGAAGAAGAAAAAAAAAAAGAAGAAGAAGAAGGAGGAGGAGGAGGAAGAGGAAGAGGAAGAGGAGGAGGAGGAGGAGGAGGAGGAGGAAGAGGAAGAGGAAGAGGAAGAGGAGGAGGAGGAAGAGGAGGAGGAGGAGGAGGAGGAGTAGGAGGAGGAGGAGGAGGACGAGGAGGAGGAGGACGAGGAGGAGGAGGACGAGGAGGAGGAGGACGAGGACGAGGAGGAGGACGAGGACGAGGAGGAGGACGAGGAGGAGGAGGAGGAGGAGGAGGAGGAGGAGGAGGAGGAGGAGGAGGAGGAGGAGGAGGAGGAGGAGGAGGAGGAGAAGAAGAAGAAGAAGAAGAAGAAGAAGAAGAAGAAGAAACATGAAGAGGAAAAAGTAGAATGAGTAAATGGAGTCTCATCTCCCATTTCAATGCTGGTCATGATTGAGATGGAAAGACGGAGAAAAAAAGAATGAGGCACAAAGGATTTTTAAAAGTTTCCTTTTGAAACACGGAAGCATGCCTTCAAAGACATTTTCATCACCTGTGCACATTGTCCAATAAAGGCTTTCAAAGTTATTCTCTTAGACCGCCTCATATTAGCGCTCAGAGCTCGCGGAACGGCTTCGGAGGCAGCCCAAACCTGGTCTACTGATGCCGGTGAAGGGCGTGAGTGACGACAGTTGCAGAGGCTGCGTTAAGCAAGGAATCAAAGATCCTTGAAACATTTCAAAACATGCTCGGAGAATGTTAAGGGCTCTCACACCGTTAAGGAACCTCTGCTTTCTTGTCATGGAAGACTGAGGCTATAAGCGTGCGCAACTGTAATTTTAGCGTCTATTGATTGATGCATAGGCCACCGTGGGAATACAACGGAAAATAAAATGCCAAATGCATCGATCATTTCAGTGAATCAGGCTTACTAAGTTGGCTGCACACAACGAGACTAATGAGGTCTTCTCGACAGTAAGCCCTCTCAGACTACATTGCGTTAATGTGTACAACTAGGCCTCTTTCTTCTTGTCTCGGTTTTGGTTGCTCAATTTGCTTCTCACCTCTTCTGAGTGACTTTCCTTTCTTTGAGTGTAGTGCCAAGGGTGTGAGCAGATGTACTAAATAGCGCGGAATGTCACACTAATTAATGTGTGAAAATCTGGCCAAAGACCCCATAAGAACTGCTCGTCCGACTGGATTACAGGCCCGACAACCGTGATCAGTCATCTCGCCTCTGTAGGCGCTTATCTCGCCTTGCAGGGAGTAAAACCTTTTGTGTGCCCATGCTTTGGAAGAGGGTACGGTTGGTGGGCGGTCTAAGCCGTTCGTCTCTTTTACAAGCGAAGGAAGGTAACACTCTACAGTCAATTCCTGGGTGTGGCGAACATGCTGAAAAATGGCTTGCTGGAAAGACAGGCACTAACTGCTGCTCCTCAGCGAAGGTGTCATCTCGCAGTTTGAGGGGAGATGCGCTCAAGACAGGTGCCTTCCTCGTCAGCTCTCCTCCTTGCCTGCTGATAGCGAGGAGAGGCCTCCACCATCAGCAGACGATGATGACTCCTGATGCGGCCAGCCCCGAGTGTGTGCAGAGGGCGTCAGTGAGACGTGGAAAAATGATAGAAGTGGAAAAAAATGAATTAGCGAAACAGGGATGCGTTGGCTGCCGACGGAGGCGTAGGGTGGTGGTGGAGGGTTGGATGAAAGTCAGCTCATCTGCTGAGGAAGCCACGAACAAAATGACCCAAGCAATCTTCAACCCCTCTCCACACACGAGCGCAAAAATAGACACAGTATCGTGAGAAGACAGGGGATATGCCTCGCGGTGAAAACAGTTCTGAATTAGGGTGTACTTCCGAGCAGTTCATGGTGCGAATCCAATCACGTATTTACGGAGGAGAGCGATAGAGAGGAAGGCAGCACACAACGTTATTAGCATCGGCCATTACACGCTATCATGCGAATTCCTCCTCTGACACATGGCAGAAAAAAAGCGAAGCAACTAAAGGCTAATTCCAAATGGACTTTTGGACGGTTGAAAGCGGGAATTCGATTCGTGACACAAGCAGTAATCACTGCAACAGCTGCTTCCCTTCCAAAAAATTTCCTCTTGAACTCAACAAAATAATCGGCACTTCTGTATCATTACCTGTATAATTAGGGTGAGAAGTATACGTTCTTTTATGCGTTTGAAAACATTCATATTCAGAATTGGCACCGAGAATAGCAGGCCCACAGTATTTTGTTGTAAACGTGTAGCAGTCTCTCTCTCCCTCTCTCTCTCTCTCTCTCTCTCTCTCTCTCTCTCTCTCTCTCTCTCTCTCTCTCTCTCTCTCTCTCTCTCTCTCTCTCTCTCTCTCTCACACACACACACACACACACACATACACACACACACACACACACACACACACACACATACAGAGAGAGGGGGGGGGATAACAGTGAGGGTACGTTGGAGATTGGCGATATTAATACAAGACAAACATACAGATATAAAACAAACACACAAACGACGACATGAATACAACAATGACAAGAACAACAAGGGCGATGACAGACGAAGGTGACAAAAAGCAGCGGCCCTACTTGTTCTGGGCGAAGCCATGTGGATCACCAGCTCCTCCTCCGTCCCCGAGAGTCACGTACAGGAAGCCATCGTCCCCGAAAAATATCTGCAACAGCATGAAAAAGAGACTTCCATTGCACCGTGAGACTCAGCAAAATGGGAGGTTAAAGAATGTCACACACGGCAAGACAAGATCACACCGTTTCTGCCTTCATTATTTAGAGACATTTTTGTTTCACGCAGTCGGTGAAACTTGTCTCCAAGAGACAATGCAATTGACTCCACCCTTCACCATAGTATGAATACACGCGTTATTCGGCAATCGCAGCGAAATCCACATTTCGCACACACCATTTTTTCCATCTCATGATGATGCAGGGGCATGAGGCATTTCTATTGGCTGACTGGAAAAATTGTGTCTATGAAACACCACACATTTAGGGCATATTCTAAATCGCGAAATACTTGAGATGTTGCATACTAGAGGCGATATTTTTTTACAGACGTCGTCCTTCGTCTGCAACTGACTGGCCAGTCCGCAACAGGCAACGACGACGGTAGTGACGACAACTCAGATGGTAGTCGTGATTTAAAAGGTGACGGTAGAGTCGATGGCAGTGGACGAGGTGATCTTCTTATCAGTTGTGATGGCGCATTGACGACGATGAAATATTTTAAACAGGAAACAAAAATTACAATGCTTCATATACATTGCATGGACCCTTAGTGACTCAGCAACACCGACTGCCAGACGGTAATGAGCGCAGATCTATTAGGCATGCAGACGGTGGAAACAATACTTTCATGTTTCAATAGAGTGGTCCTCTCTACCTCGTCCCACACTGTTCCCTACTTGATCCGAAGCACACACCCCTTCCATTGCGGACTCAACTTGCAAAGGTTTCCAGAGTGAATATATCATGAAGGCATCAAAGGCCGACCACGCACATTCCCGTTAGGGATCGACGAGCAGCCCTGGCTAAGCCGACGGAGGAAAACTGTGATGGATCATGGATCGCTCTAGCTCAGCCTACGAGCTGTCTTGTGCAAATGGTCACCGAGTCCGCCGTTCTCTGGACGGGACACGCTCGGATGACGTGTAATCGTAGACGGCGCCAAGGCATTTATCTCGAGTGGAGCTGCGCCTCCCCGTAGGAGTGGAATGAATACGCCACTAAGGCAAGAATCGGTTCAACACAAGGGAAGATTAGGGGTAGGGTGTCGAGGTTACTGCATATTGTCCAAGTCTAAATAGGATATACAGTGGCAGCATCTGCTGAGTGTCTGGAAGCCACGGTGGGATAAGCAGAGAACTAAACGTTGAGACGAATTTCCACAGCAGTTCCTGAGTACACAGCATGGATTCACGTTATCAAACTGCATGAACATTCACTGCAGCTTATCTATGAGCGTAGTCATGCCGATTATCATTTTTCTTTCCTCTGCAAATTTGAATCTCGGTGGGAACACATGCCATGTGAGCTGATCCCCATATCCCGATTAATTGGAAGTATTAAATGCTATATTAAACTTTTTCTTCTGGATCTCGAAATTGGACATCTGCAAATGATACTAAAGTTATGTTCTCTAAAAATTTGTTCTAAATAAGAAATTACTTCCACCCATACCTATCTGCTGAACTCCCGTTCCATTAAAATATATTGCAGAGATTCCATCTCTTTATTACAGAAAAATAATGTTCATAGAAATGTGTATACTTCAGAAAATGAAACAGTTTGCTCCTATATATGGTAGACTTCAAAGACTTGTAGTGTGAAACAATTGCTGTTGAGAGATATACAGATGAAATAGAGGATGTACCCGTGAAACAATTGCTGTTGAGAGATATACAGATGAAATAGAGGATGTACCCGTGAAACAATTGCTGTTGAGAGATATACAGATGAAATAGAGGATGTACCCGTGAAACAATTGCTGTTGAGAGATATACAGATGAAATAGAGGATTGTACCCGTGAAACAATTGCTGTTGAGAGATATTACAGATGAAATAGAGGATGTACCCGTGAAACAATTGCTGTTGAGAGATATACAGATGAAATAGAGGATGTACCCGTGAAACAATTGCTGTTGAGAGATATACAGATGAAATAGAGGATGTACCCGTGAAACAATTGCTGTTGAGAGATATACAGATGAAATAGAGATGTACCGTGAAACAATTGCTGTTGAGAGATATACAGATGAAATAGAGGATGTACCCGTGAAACAATGCTGTTGAGAGATATACAGATGAAATAGAGGATGTACCCGTGAAACAATTGCTGTTGAGAGATATACAGATGAAATAGAGGATGTACCTGTGAAACAATTGCTGTTGAGAAGATATACAGATGAAATAGAGGATGTACCCGTGAAACAATTGCTGTTGAGAGATATACAGATGAAATAGAGGATGTACCCGTGAAACAATTGCTGTTGAGAGATATACAGATGAAATAGAGGATGTACCCGTGAAACAATTGCTGTTGAGAGATATACAGATGAAATAGAGGATGTACCCGTGAAACAATTGCTGTTGAGAGATATACAGATGAAATAGAGGATGTACCCGTGAAACAATTGCTGTTGAGAGATATACAGATGAAATAGAGGATGTACCCGTGAAACAATTGCTGTTGAGAGATATACAGATGAAATAGAGGATGTACCCGTGAAACAATTGCTGTTGAGAGATATACAGATGAAATAGAGGATGTACCCGTGAAACAATTTCTGTTGAGAGATATACAGATGAAATAGAGGATGTACCCGTGAAACAATTGCTGTTGAGAGATATACAGATGAAATAGAGGATGTACCCGTGAAACAATTGCTGTTGAGAGATATACAGATGAAAATAGAGGATGTACCCGTGAAACAATTGCTGTTGAGAGATATACAGATGAAATAGAGGATGTACCCGTGAAACAATTGCTGTTGAGAGATATACAGATGAAATAGAGGATGTACCCGTGAAACAATTGCTGTTGAGAGATATACAGATGAAATAGAGGATGTACCCGTGAAACAATTGCTGTTGAGAGATATACAGATGAAATAGAGGATGTACCCGTGAAACAATTGCTGTTGAGAGATATACAGATGAAATAGAGGATGTACCCGTGAAACAATTGCTGTTGAGAGATATACAGATGAAATAGAGGATGTACCCGTGAAACAATTGCTGTTGAGAGATATACAGATGAAATAGAGGATGTACCCGTGAAACAAGCAACGAGTTGAGTTCATAGTTTGAGCTATGCTCTAATTGTGAAAGCTGTTAACAGTACAAGCAGTTGTTTGAATATTTATTCGTATCTCATTGTGAAGTCGCTATGCAGACCACACGTCCTCCCCTCGTCCATTGTCGTTACCTTGGTAAGTTTTTCTTGCCAAAAATGCCGTATAAAACGCTTCATTGAAAAACAGTAAGTTCGAGCGTCTTCGACCGTCCCACAGTCGCAATACAGATGTACGTTAATAATCTACCCGACATTCTAGAGCGAACTAAAGTTATACACGTCCAATCTTTCGTTAAAGAAACAAAAACAAATTATGACTTACTCTATTAATGCACTCATATTCTTTTTGAGGGTTTATTTGAGATGAAACTTCGAAATATTTATATCATGTATGCATGACAAGTTTCAGATTTAAAGTAGGCTGAAAAAAAAAATCAGGATTGCCAATGGAAGTACTATAATCTTTTAGGAGGTGTAGGAGAGGCAAGACAAAGAGCAGGGAGGAAAGAGAAAAAGTAAAAATAACACAAGATGTACCCAGCATCTCCAACGAAAGCTTAATAAGCGTGATCGCAGATCTGCTCATGATGCTGCAAAAAGTGAAATAGTTTTTGAAGCGTTTCGAAGACAGCGCAGAAGCTGGGGCCCAAGGACACACACGAAAACAACTTCGTCCATTAGGCGTATGTTTTCATGTATTATCCGTCAGAGGCTCCAATAACTTGAGAATGGCCAACACATAAACTAGCCTGCATAGTTTACAGAAACATTCTGCATGAACACACACACGAAACAGAGACAAACAAAATCACACACACAAACGAACAAACTACAGAGAACTGTGAGAGCGCGAGTTTCTGCCAAGGAAGCCACAGTTTCTCTTCCATGATCAGTATGACTCAGGCAGGATGTTCTGCTAGCCGGGTCTGACACTACGATGCTTAGTTTATTTTAGTGGCTGAAAGCGATCTCCGAGAGCGGAACGCATAAGCCGGCGTCTTCAATAGTTTGACGTCATCAGCTTCGTGACGCACGAGAACACTGATTGAATGTTTCCAATTCCCAAAAGGAGTAACAGAAAACCTCCCAAGTTAACGAACTGTTCCTTGGATGAAGCCCTGACCTCGAACCAAATATAACCAGAATCCGTTGTAAACGTTTGGAGTTATTTTGCAGAATATCGAACTGACAAACATCGAATGAACAGAGGGGAAAATATAACATCTTGGCGGAGGCAACAGCCCAAACATCACACACACACACACACATACACACACACGCACACCACACACACACACACAAACACACACACAGACACACACACACACACACACACACAGAGAAAAACACACGTGCCCACACACACACACACACACACACACACACACACACACACACACACACACGCACACACACACAGTCTTTCATTATAGAATGCACCACTTCGACATCGACATGACCTCAAAGAACGGTAGTGCCGCGGTTGTTAATGCGGAGCGCACTAATCAGGACCATTCCTGAAGAAGAGCTCCGTCGTTTGTGTTCATTTGCCTGAGTTACTGGGCAGGGAGGAAGCGCGGCATCTCCCGTTTCTTGCTTTCAGTGATGAAAAAATATCGATGCAATGATGTCAGGAGCAAGGATGTAAAATCTCTGCACGATAAATTGCATGCTACATTTGTCGTGCTCTGCGGAGCGGAAATGTACTTCGGGTTATGCCCCTTTAGATAAGACGAATCCGAAGTTATCCACAGACGTGGGAAATTACTGTGTCTGGTGTCTGTCTCCCGTAAGACTGACACCACGGGTTGGGAGGATGTAAATCTGATTAACGTACTCAAAAGATCCACGAGAGCAGCGAAAGTAGCGGGAGTAGCAGGAGGAGACAGAGAATAAGAAGGACGAGAAGTACGAGGAAGAGAAAGGAGAAAAAGGCTGGGAAGAGAAGAAAAGGGCACAAAGAAGTCGGCAAAAAGAAGGTGGGAGAAATTGGAGGTGGGAGAAAGTGTAAGAGGAGGAGGAGGAGGAGGTGGAGGAGGAGGAGGACGAAGAGGAGGAGGAGGAGGAGGAGGAGGAGGAGGAGGAGGAGGAGGAGGAGGAGGAGGAGGAGGAGGAAGAGGAGGAGGAGGAAGAGGAGGAGGAGGAGGAGAAAGACGACCACGAGGACAATGAGGACGAGGACAAAGAGGACGAGGACAAAGAGGACGGGGATAAAGAGGATGAGGACAAAGAGGATGAGGACAATGAGAAGGGGGAGGAGGAGGGGGAGGAGGAGGAGGAGGGGGAGGAGGAGGGGTGGGAGGAGGAGGAGGAGGAGGAGGAGGAGGAGGAGGAGGAGCCTTAGGAGGAGGAGGAGGAGGAGCCGGAGGAGGAGGAGCCGGAGGAGGAGGAGCCGGAGAAGGAGGTGGAGGAGGAGGAGGAGGAGGAGGAGGAGGAGGAGGAGGAGGAGGAGGAGGAGGAGGAGTAAAGGGAGGAAGAGGACGAGGGGGAGGAGGAGAACAAGGACGTGGACGGGGACAAGAACGAGGAAGAGGAAAAAAAGAAGGAAAATAGCGAGGAGGAGGAAAACAGCGAGGAGGACGAGGAGAACCACAAGGAGGACAAGCAGGTCGAGGAGGACGAGGAGATGGATTTAAAAAGCAGAAGCAGAAACAGGAGGAGGAGCAGGAGCAACATGAAATCAAGCTAAGAACCGCGAAGTGCAAAAGATTGCGTGGTGTTTTGAGGAAGTAGTTTCTTTAAAAAAGTTGTAGGTAGAGTAACTGGAGAAGCAATGGAAAATGGAACTGGGGTGGTAGAGGCAGAAGTACTGGAGTTGCGAGGCAAAGGTGAAAGTGAAAGAGGAGCAAGAGGAGGAAAAACAGGTGCGGCTGCACGAGTCATGGCGGTGGTTGGCAAAGAAGGGAGTGAAGCACTTGCTAACGTTTTCCACATGGTGCCAGTGCACACTTTGGGCCTCGCATTAGATTTGTGATAGAATTTATCACCAAACGCTCCTCTTTCCTTTGTCTCTCCCGTCTTTCTCCCTTTCTTTTTGCCCATTCCAGCATATCTATCTTGGGAACGGGTGGACCTATCCATGGGGAATCTCGCGGACTACTGAAGTCTGGTATTCTAGGTAATAACAACTCGCTGGTTCCTCTGTGATTCCGATACACCACGTGGGCGGGACAAATATCCCCTCATCTTGTAGTATCCGCAACGGTCGCCTTGGTCCGTCTCCATCTCCCCCTCCCCCCAATACCCCCGCGCCCCCAGCCTCCCCACCGACACGCCTTGCTCTCTCGGCTTCCGGGAGTTATCTTTTCCCCTCCTATTTTCTCTAAACCTCTAACTACAACCCATTTTTGCAACTAAAATACCTCGGGTGGTCCTTTCTTCCTCCCTATCCCTTGCTCCCTCTGCCGATCTTCCTCCTTTCGCTCTGGGTTCCTCCTCTGACTTCCTTTCCTCCTTCCTCTTCTCCTCTGGCGACACCACAGTCCGATGATTA
>JAWQFJ010030413.1:0-2500 GCA_034096865.1 Theodoxus fluviatilis | reverse complement strand
GCTCGGCAAAAGCAAAAACATCCAGACAATTTTTTTGCAACACTGGGAAATGTCAAAAGACTAAAAGGAAAGAAATAGAATCTGAGGACAGATACAGCTCTCTCTCTCTCATGTGTTGTCGTTCCAAAGCGAACACTGCATTTTCAGCATACGAATGACTTCAATGAGGAAAGAAATGAACTGCGTTTTAGCGTTGCCCGATGTGGAAGAGATACCTGATACATAGGACTATCATTTATCTGCGCAGTACCCAGGGAGCTAATTCTCTTCTGAGTAGTTACTTTATCAACGTCTTTTCTATTAAAAAAGGAAGCAAAAAGAGGTGAAACTATTTCACACAGATTCTGGTCATCATAGTATCATTTATTGCCAATATGAATATCATACTATGAAACAATGAAAACTCCCTAACGGAAGTAGGAAATTCCCGCGATACTCGGTGCAGACGAATGTTTTGGTCGATACATCCGACACAAGGTCAGGACTCACACAAGGTCAACAACTGCACAGCAGTAAAGTGTGTTTTACCGTTGCTTGACGTCTCACACCGATGTACGTGCACTGTTTTCATGAGCGAAAGATTCGTTTGACAAGTTGCGTTGATAACTTTTGCATTGCCTACTTTTATGAGTTGACCCATACGTGTGCTGACTCGAAAGCCGGGTCTGCGACGCAGTTTACCGCTGCCAGCTTTGGAACTCAGTATACCTTTCAAACTGATTAGCGTTTTACTTCTTGCTGTGTGTATAATTTTGAATCTATCGGTCATCTTTTGCCCGTTTAGTGAACTTGGGTCACTAAAGAAGGGAAATAACTCTAATACGAAATGCTGAAAGGTAAACAAAATGCAGGAAACGATCGACGGGTTTTCACAGTAATTCAGTGCAATCAAGTTTTTCGGTATATAAGTGAGCTTCTAAGATCTGTTGACACAATGAGAATCCTCAGTTGCACTCCACCTTCTCAGTGCCACTCGTAATATTTTCCAAAAGTGGACTGACAAAAATCGAGGCAGCCGAGTTCTTCCGGATGATCAGTAGAAAGTGGTGTACTGTATGACATTGACAATCATTCTTCATGCAATAAGAGACTAAGTCAACTACATACCCGGTATAAAACTACCTTGACACAACCAAAAGCTCACATGCACTCTCTGTCTCTGTCTCTGTCTCTGTCTCTCTCTCTCTCTCTCTCTCTCTCTCTCTCTCTCTCTCTCTCTCTCTCTCTCTCTCTCTCCCTCTCCCTCTCTGTCTTTCTTTCTCTGTCTCTCTGTCTCTGTCTCTGTCTCTCTCTCTCTCTCTCTCTCTCTCTCTCTCTCTCTCTCTCTCTCTCTCTCTCTCTCTCTCTCTCTCTCTCTCTCTCTCTCTCTCTCTCTCTCTCTCTCTCTCTCTCTCCTCCCCCCCCCCCCCCTCTCCCTCCCTCCCTCCCTCCCTCCCCCCTCCCCCCCCCCCCCCCTCTCTCTCTCAAACTGCAAAGGATAAACTGCATTCTAGAGTACATGCACACCAAAAATAGGACCAGATAATATCCCATGCTGTACCAAGGAGGTGAAGGAACAATTCCCATTTAGGAATGTGTAAGATCAGAGACAATCCTTTTTCCTATCCAATGCATGATTATTTGCTATAACTTTCAGCACTCATCAAAGCTTGGATCATGTATGAACATACTGAGGCATATTGGCAGATGCATGCATCCAAGCATTCTTCATTTCTTGTAGTATGCATGCACAGTCATTAACATGCAAAGATAATGACATATATGCATGGCAATCTTCATGCATGAAAAGACTAGCCACTGTCTATGAGCATTCATATCCTATTCTGTTGTAGAAGAGTAATCTTTTGTCAGTCATGACAACAAGGGTACTTATGACAAAGTTTTACTCTCTATTTCATTCATGTCTGTCATTATTAGATAATGTTCTGCTGTAGGCAGGTGCACCATACTGCATTCATGTAACAAACAGTAGGTGTAGCAATACAAATAAATAAATGTGATGGTAGTTTTATGTGGCCACTGCCTACATTAGTAGATTCTTGGTTGGCTATTGAGAGTGAAAGTGGGTGCTCAGGTTTAAAGGAATGGAGCTCTGGAAACTGCTGGGTTAGACAAAGACAGGTGTTCTTTTGAGGTGAGGGGCCGGTGTCAGACTATAGTCTAGAACAACAAGAGAAGGGTGAGCAATGGAGTCTGGGGATGCAATGTTGCAGGGGCAAGCTTTCGGAGACTTAACTCCTTCTCCAGGCCTAGTTGGAGGCAGCCATTAGGAGTTAAATCTCTGAAAGCTTGCTGCAATGTTGCATTGCTAGACTTCATTGGTCACCCTTCTCTTGTTGTTCTTTTGAGTTGTGCTTACTTTATAAGCTGACGTTAGTCAGTGTGGAACTAGCTCTTTCACACAGTTTCAGGTGGGTTGAGGCATAGCAGCTGATTGTATGGAAACCCCCCCCCCCCCCCCCCACCCCCCACCCCACCCCCCCCCCCCCCCCCCCCCCCC
>JAWQFJ010030411.1:0-14888 GCA_034096865.1 Theodoxus fluviatilis | reverse complement strand
TAGAGGCCAAGGGATGGCTAGCCGTTGCTTGCAGGCCTTGCCCTGGATCGTCCCACTCTGGCTGGCTCGCGAGAAAGTATTCGGTAACTAGGAGGTTAAGCAACGCGCCTTGACCTTCATCTTGACATTGAACCACCCAAACCAACAGAGAACAACTCAAAGGTAATGGTACGAATTTAAAATGCTACTTTTTGACTCACATGCGAAGCAAAAGTGAGTCTACGTACTCACCCTTTTCGTCCGTCCGGGCGTCCGGGCGTCCGGGTGTCCAGGAATCTGAAAACTTTAACGTTGGATTTTTCTCCGAGACTATTAAGTCTATCAATACCAAATGTGGCATGATGGTGTATGATAACAAGGCCTCAAAAATATACATGGTGACTTGTCCTTGCTTTAAGGTCAAGGTCGTAGGGGCCGTAAATGTTGTCTAAAAAACAGCCTTTTTTCACATTTTCTCAATTTTCTCTGACGTTTTTGAGATTAACTGCCTGACCTATATATGGTGTATAGGGCAATGTAATTCGTATCTTTTGATACCAATTTGGCATACCTTGCTTCAAGGTCAAGGTCACAGGAGCTCTTCAAAGTTGGATTGTATACATATTTTGAAGTGACCCTGACCCTGAACTATGGAAGATAACTGTTTCAATCTTAGTAATTATGTGGGGCACATGATATACTTTCATCATGAGACACATTTGTTTACATATCAACAAGGTCAAGGTCACTTTGACCCTTATGAAATGTGACCAAAATGGGGTAGTGAACCACTAAAAGTGACCATATCTCATGGTAGATAGTGCCAATAAGCACCATTGTGCTTCCTATGTCTCGAATTAACAGCTTTGTGTTGCATGACCTTGGATGACCTTGAGTCTGGGTCAAGGTCACATGTATTTTGGTAGGAAAAATGTGTAAAGCATTTCTTAGTGTATGATGTCATTGGTAGGTTTAGTTGTTTGACCTTGACCTTGAAGGTCACCTGAAGGTCAAGGTCATATAAAGGTCAAGCATGTGAGTCGTATGGGCTTTGCCCTTCTTGTTACCCATTTGTGGGTGCTCAAGCCGCATACTGTTATTCCCCGGTCATCGGGGCAATGTTGGGGTCACTCTAACACCATCTCACCTTCCTGGAAGTCGTCCAGCAAGGCTGCAGAAGAACGCGCCAAAGTTCTTTTGCGTGACTGTCCAGCGCAATCCTCAAAGGTACCCAATTTACTCCTGGAGGAGAAGCTGTGATAGTGAAGTACCTAGCTCAAGGACGACACTATGGGATCTGTGCAGCTTCGTACGCCGTACCCACCAGTCTGAAGCGGCTGCGGTTTAAACACACCAACCGCTCGTCCACAGAACAGAACTTACCTCGTACCATGTGTACAGTCCCTGGGTAACATGTTTTGTGTTGATGCCTTTCCTTACAGGAGCACTGTTTGGCAGTAGGCACCTGAAACTATAATGTCGTAATACTTCAACCGAGCCAGGCGATGAAGCTACAGTAAAGAATTAATGACTGACCACAAGGGTACTGCAGTGGTAAATACAGCCTTAAGTTCTACTCTTGTAGAGATGTGTAAAAGGCACTACAGAAAAATTATGATGGGTAGTGTATGATCATAACTCTTACATAGAAAGATGTGAAGCTCTCTCAGAGCTTCATGTACAAAAACGAGGTTTCGGAAGAGTTGTGTCCCTTGCATATGGGTCATTCATGCACGTGGTCTCCTGAAGCAAGATTTTCTTTGTGAGGTGAGAGATCACCCAAACTGTGCTTTTATAACATCTGGAATGTCCAAATGTATCTTAAGAAGCTCTCGCTCCTGTCGATGGAAGTGATTTGAAATTGAAGCAAACAAGCGCCCGGACATTTTCGTAAGTGTGATCTAAACGGAAATAAGAAAATGTAATCAGTTTCACGCTGTGGTTCTTTGAGGGACTGAAAAAAACCTTTCTGGCACAGCTGTGTTTGTAGCGAGCATTTGAGCTTAAAATGCGCCCTGAAAAATAATACTGCTACGCCTTTTTCGATACGTCACAATTGCCTCCTCACGACCTCCCCCGCCCCCACCCCACCTGCCCCCTCCTACCCCCGCCAAGGAAAGGTCACTCTAAACCTCAATCCTCGCCATTTTGTGCAGAGATCCACGTCTACGCAGAGTCTGCGGCATAGTTTACCATATTGCAAACTTGATGTACAGGCACTTGCTATCGATTTATCGAGCTGGAGGGACTCGTAGTCAGCGATGACATCAGAAGGAGTGATGAGCTCAAGGAAAGACTATTGGGGAGGAGGAGAAAGAGATAGAAAGAGAGAGAGAGAGAGAGAGAGAGCGAGAGAGAGAGAGAGAGAGAGAGAGACAGAGAGAGAGAGAGAAATAGAGAGAGAGAAAGAGAGAGAGAGAGAAAGAGAAAGAGAGAGAGAGACAGAGAGAGAGACAGAGAGAAAGAGAGAGGGAGAGAAAGAGAGAGATGTATTATATACATATATATTCATACATATGGAGAGAGAGAGAAACAGAGAAGAGAGAGCGAAATAGAGAAGAGAGAGAGAGAAGAGAGGGAGAGATAGAGAAAGAAAGAGAGAGAACGAGAGAGAGACAGGGAGAGCGAGAGACAGATAGTAAGAGAGAGACAGGGAGAGAGAGCGAGACAGAGAGAGAAAGAGAGAGAGAAAGAAAGAGAGAGACAGAGAGAGAGGAAGAGAGAGAGGGAGAGAGAGAAAGAGAGAGAAAGAAAGAGAGAGATGTATTATATACATATATATTCATACATATGGAGAGAGAGAGACAGAAAGAGAGAGAAACAGAGAGAAAAGAGAGAGAAAGAGAGAAAAGAGAGAGAAGAGAGAGCGCGAGAGAGAGAAAGAGAAACTGAACTGAACTGGACTTTATTCGAAGGCCGACCGCCCGTTGAACAATACAAAATAACATTCAAACTTCTCTACCATTTTAAGATTTCAATCCATTCGGTTTAGGTACATACTATTTATAATACATTATTATCAATTTCTCTTTCTCTCATTTTCAAAGCATAGTATATGAACATCGACACATGAAGCGTTACTCTAATGTTTGTTCCCCATAAGAGGTAGGTATAGTCTCTCCTGCCCTTAACTTGCTGTGTAATGTATCTCTCTCTTAGATCGGTGTATTTACCACAGTCGAGTAGAAAATGCTTTTCTTTTTCGATAATATTGATACAGAATGGACAATACAAGTCTCCTATTTCTCGATAACCAAAACGTTGGTTAATTTTTGAAGGGTTTATACCTAAACGAAAACGTATAAAAACATCTCTAAATCTTTTAATATTAAAAGAGAGAAAGAGAAAGAGAAAGAGAGAGATAGAGAAGAGAGAAGAGAGAAAGAGAGAGATACGGAGAGACAGAGAGCGAGAGAAGAGAGAGAAGAGAGAGAAGAGAGAGAAGAGAGAGAGAGAGAGAGAGAGAGAGAGAAAGAGAGATACTGCCTGCCCCCGCTACTTTTGGACAGCAGAGCTCTTGTCTCTGGTGTTCCAGCTGATCCTGATCCAGATCCAGAATCCAAAACCCCTAGCTCTCATCTTGGCAGTTAAATGGCGGGAAATGCCCTGTGAGCAAGTTTTCATTTAGCTTTACCATAAATTAATGAAACTTTACCTACCGTAGTTCACCAAAGTATCATTATAATTATCTTCTTTATCTTCTTCTTTCACTTCGCCCCGAATATATATTGGATTACATTGCATCGCATTGTGTTTTGTTGTACTGCGTGTAGAATGCTGCTTTCTGAATTATAATTCATCATGAATACGCACACATCCAGGACTTTAGCGGAAATGCTTCATGAAACTGTCTGCGTAGGGAAAACAGAGGTACACCTGCATAATCCTCTGCATAGACCTTTTCTCCCATTCTCAACACCAAGAGAGTGATTACAGACATGCTGAATGCTTTCCTCCATACCCAGGTTTGGAGGACATTTTTATTCAGCTTCTTTCCTGCATCAGTCTGAGTTTAACAAAGAATCACGCCGCCACTGTCAGGGCGAAATGTGTACACAACTGACAGCCAAACATATTTCAAGAGGAATATGGCGATGAAGAGGCTCCCTTCTTTTAAATATTCAATATTTGATACGTGTGCACTCACCAGAGACGCAGAGGAGAACACTATAGAGATGCTGCATTTCCAGACGAAACGCCGAAGCAAGCGGCGGCCCATTCTGTAAACCCGAGTCACGTGACTCTGGCGCAGTTCGCAATGGATGCGCAATAGGCTTGACCTTTGGCATTCCAGCCTTGCGTCCAATCGTTCTGATACTATTTTTCTCTTCACTTTTTACAGAAATCATTCAGATGTCAAAACTTGTTTCCATTTCAACACAAACATTTTGTTGTATCGAATAAACGCTTGTTTGTTGTCTCAACAAGAGTAAGTTAAGAGTTTTGTGCGAAATAGTCTTAGAACTACTTTAAAGGCGTATGTCAGGGAGCACATCGGCTATCCCACAAGCCTCTCGTGTCACCTCCGTTTGCATAAATTGGCCAAAAACCTTCCATCACGTGATGTCAACTGTGCTAGAGATACTTTTGCCGGCAGGCGAAATCTCTACTTTACTAGAATGGCTGCGGCCTAAATGTGCATTACAAAAATTGTCTTCATCAGCAAGAATTTTACTCAATATGACCTTTACCTCCCTACGTCATAACTTTGCGTGAAAAATTGGGAAATTTCGATGCCGCTCTCCCTATGTTTATGTCTCTCATGTCAGCCTCAAATAAGACAAGTGGTTGGCTGGCTGGCTGGCTAGCAAGCTGACTGGCTGGCTGGCTGGCTAGCAGGCTGGCTGGCTGGCTGACTGACTGGCTAGCAGGCTGGTTGGCTGACTGATGGTTTTCGACCCATCAGTCCTTTAACGTTATCTAAGAGCGTGACTGGAAATTTTAAAGAGAGCTTGAAGTAAATATAGAACCAAGTAAGAGAAAATACACTGCATAGAAAGAACAAGTTTGGGACTGGAGGCAGGGATGAATTATCAAATTCGCTGTGAAGGGTTGTGTGAAAGTGGCAGACCGTGCTTTCCATCACGTCAGCGGAACAAAGATCAAAGCCACGCGAGAGAGAGAGAGAGAGAGAGAGAGAGAGAGAGAGGGAGGGAGAGAGAGAGAGAAAGAGAGAGAGAGGCGGAGAGAGAGAGAGAGAGAGAGAGAGAGAGAGAGAGAGAGAGAGAGAAAGATTTAGAAGTTTGAACTTTGCTCTTTGTTTTGCAAGATCGACGGCCCGTTAACATTTTTACAGTGTTTTAACGATAAACACAATGGTGATACATTCTGAGTGTATTGCATTTGCATAATTGGACAACTTTGCAAATATGACAAAAGCAAAAAGGAAGAAAATGAACAGATATGCTTACACTTCCTTCTTGAAGCACATCCTAGGAAAGAGTGGTGGCGCAGGGGGGAGGGGGGTGTTGATGATGTACAAGGTAAAAATTATAGACCGTGCTTTCCATAACGTCAACGGAACAACAACCGAAGCCGAGAGAGAGAGAGAGAGAGAGAGAGAGAGAGAGAGAGAGAGAGAGAGAGAGAGAGAGAGAAAGGGGGGGGGGGGGAAACAGAGAGTTAAAGAGAAGAGAGAGAGAGAGAGAGAGGGGGGGAGAAATAGAGAGTTAACGAGAAGAGAGAGAGAGAGAGAGAGAGAGAGAGAGACAGAGACAGAGAGAGAGACAGAGAGAGAGAGAGGGGGTAGGGAGGAGAAATAAAGAGTTAACGAGAAGAGAGAGAGAGAGAGAGAGAGAGAGAGAGAGAGAGAGAGAGAGAACGAACAAATAATTTTAATATATAGGCCACCGGCCCATTACATTGGAGAAAAACGCGAAACAAACACGATCATAAAAATAAAAGAAAGAAAAAGGAAAAAGAAAATGAATGATTATAAAAGTTCGTCAAAAACTTTCAACCAGTGTTGGCATATGCAACGAGCATGCGTGAAAACAATGAACTTATCGGAATGGTAAGAGAGAGAACTACACTCCTCTTTGTTCCCCTTTTTCGTTGGAATAACCACCTGACGCAGACCACACTAGTAGACTCATCAGAGGAAAGAGGTGCGGGAAAGACAGTGAATATTGAGTGGTGGGAGATTCAAAAGGGTGCCCGACGGTGCCGTTTGTAGGATTTTGTCCGGAAAACCACATGTGCAGCAGTTAGCAAGGAACGGCAAGGCGGTCCCGTTTCCAGCATAAACGCCATCAGTCACACGCTGCGGCCCCGTAGCGAAGCCCTCTTTCCCGCACCCCTTTCCTCGAACGAGTCCACTAGTGCTGCCCACCAGCGTAGCTCTCTTTCTTGCACCCCTTTCCTCGAACAACTCCACTAGTGCTGCCCACCAGCGTAGCTCTCTTTCCCGCACCCTTTCCTCGGGCGAGTCCACTAGTGCTGCCCACCAGCGTAGCTCTCTTTCCCGCACCCCTTTCCTCGAACGACTCCACTAGTGCTGCCACCAGCGTAGCTCTCTTTCTTGCACCCCTTTCCTCGAACGACTCCACTAGTGCTGCCCACCAGCGTAGCTCTCTTTCTTGCACCCCTTTCCTCGGGCGAGTCCACTAGTGCTGCCCACCAGCGTAGCTCTCTTTCTTGCACCCCTTTCCTCAAACGACTTCACTAGTGCTGCCACCAGCGTAGCTCTCTTTCTTGCACCCCTTTCCTCGAACGAGTCCACTAGTGCTGCCCACCAGCGTAGCTCTCTTTCCCGAACCCTTTCCTCGGGCAAGTCCGCTAGTGCTGCCCACCAGCGTAGCTCTCTTTCCCGCACCCCTTTCCTCGAACGACTCCACTAGTGCTGCCACCAGCGTAGCTCTCTTTCCCGCACCCCTTTCCTCGAACGACTCCACTAGTGCTGCCACCAGCATAGCTCTCTTTCCAGCACCCTTTTATCGGACGAGTCCACAAGTGTGGCCCACCAGCGTAGCTCTCTTTCCCGCACCCCTTTCCTTGGGCGAATCCACTAGTGCTGCCACCAGCGTAGCTCTCTTTCCCACACCCCTTTCCTCGAACGACTCCACTAGTGCTGCCACCAGCGTAGCTCTCTTTCTTGCACCCCTTTTATCGGACGAGTCCACTAGTGTGGCCCACCAGCGTAGCTTTTTTTCCCGCACCCATTTTCCTCTGGCGAGTCCACTAGTACAGCCCCCCAGCGTAGCTCTCTTTCCCGCACCCCTTTCCTCGGGCGAGTCTACTAGTACGGCCTCCCAGCGTAGCTCTCTTTCCCGTACCCCTTTTTTGGAAGAATCCACTAGTGCTGCCCACCAGCGTAGCTCTCTTTCCCGTACCCCTTTTTTCGTACGAGTCCACTAGTGTGGCCCACCAGCACAGCTCTCTTTCCAGCACCCCTTTCCTCGGGCAAGTCCACTAGTGCGGCCACCAGCGGAGCTCTCTTTCCAGCACCCCTTTCCTCAGGCGAGTCCACTAGTGCTGCCACCAGCGTAGCTCTCTTTCCAGCACCCCTTTCCTCGGGCGAGTCCACTAGTGCGGCCACCAGCGTAGCTCTCTTTCCCGCACCCCTTTCCTCGGGCGAGTCCACTAGTGCGGCCTCCAGCGTGGCTCTCTTTCCAGCACCCCTTTCCTCGGGCGAGTCCACTAGTGCGGCCACCAGTGTAGCTCTCTTTCTTGCACCCCTTTCCTCGGGCGAGTCCACTAGTGCTGCCACCAGCGTAGCTCTCTTTCCAGCACCCCTTTCCTCGGACGAATCCACTAGTGCTGCCACCAGCGTAGCTCTCTTTCTTGCACCCCTTTCCTTGGACGAGTCCACTAGTGCTGCCCACCAGCGTAGCTCTCGTTCCCGCACCCCTTTCCTCGGGCGAGTCCACTAGTGCTGCCCACCAGCGTAGCTCTCTTTCCAGCACCTCTTTCCTCGGGCGAGTCCACTAGTGCTGCCACCAGCGTAGCTCTCTTTCCAGCACCCTTTCCTTGGGCGAGTCCACTAGTGCGGCCACCAGCATAGCTCTCTTTCCAGGACCCCTTTTATCGGACGAGTCCACTAGTGCGGCCACCAGCGTAGCTCTCTTTCTTGCACCCCTTTCCTCGGGCGAGTCCACTAGTGCGGCCACCAGCGTAGCTCTCTTTCCAGCACTCCTTTCCTCGGACGAGTCCTCTAGTGCGGCCTGCTTGAGGAAGCCATTATACGGCGACTTCTCAACATTGTACCGCTCACTCAGCCTATTCCCTTCCTTCCATAACGGGGGCAAAGACATGCGTGTGAATCACCTGCGAAGCCGGGCGCTGATTGGTCGCGAGACATTCCAATTTACGCGATTTTCTGTTGATTGGCCACCTTTAAATAGGACCCACTTCATCATCTCGCACTGCGTTTAGATATTGCCATATCAGATTTATACCAGTTCTTCAGAATGAGAAAAACCGTATCTTGCAAACTGAGAGCGTGCATACCTGTTGCGTCCAAAAATTTTCGCAGCGCTGAATTTCTGAAAAAACATATTTT
Organism: Theodoxus fluviatilis; assembly: GCA_034096865.1. Taxonomy (NCBI): domain Eukaryota; kingdom Metazoa; phylum Mollusca; class Gastropoda; order Cycloneritida; family Neritidae; genus Theodoxus; species Theodoxus fluviatilis. Next base: position 6,409 of record JAWQFJ010030411.1, on the reverse strand, counting down.
AAAAACATCTAAAACGCGGGAAAAGACAAATGCGTACAAATGAGCTGCATGGTTGTCACGCGATCTTGTTCTCAGTTACTATGCATGCCATTCAAATCATTAAGAGGATTCTGGGATAGTATTCTTGTTAAAAAGTAGTCCCGACACAATTTCCGAAAAAATCAAACATAAAGCTTGATAAGTCACTAAATATGAAACATTTCCCAAACACAAATTATATGTGTAGGAATGGAGATGTATATTTACTTCTTAGTGATATTTAAAAAAAGCTAGTGAACTTTCCCCCCATTCTGTGAACCCGAGTCAGTAGTATATTTTACTAAGAAGTTTTCCACCTAAACTGACATAATGTGTATGGCATGCATTTAATCACGTGATGGAACGGTGACAAAGACTACAGTCTAGTTTCTGTGGCACAGAAGTCTTATAGTATCATCGAAGACCACTCTCCAATGTAATTGACAGTCATTCAGTCTCTCACAGTGAAATTGCTGATGATACCCAGCTCTACATCTCTTCCCATCCCAGTCAAATCCACTCTCTTCTTTCTACCAGCGAACACTGTATCTCTGACGTGACCCTGAACGATTTGGGGTCGCTATTGCGGAGGGACGCTATTGCGGAGGGACGCTATTGCGGGGGGGGAACTGTTGCGGTATTTTTATTTGACAAAAGTTCTTAAGACCATTATGATTCTTTTGTCCTAAAACGCATAAAAAACCATAACAGTTTTGTTACTTTAAAACAACAACTTTACCAACATTAGTGTAGCCCATTTACTTTGTTTAAATATTTTTTTTTTGTTTTCGTTTTTTTCTAAACAAGTGCAGGACACAAAAGCCTACACAACACACACACACTTCCTAATCAGCCTTCTTTCTCTCGGCAGCCCAATCGGCCAAGATCAAAGGAAACAACGTCACTTCCTCCATCAAAGAACAAAGCGTGCCTCCATGGCTAAACTTCAAGGAAACAACGTCACTTCCTCCATCAAAGAACAAAGCGTGCCTCCATGGCTAAACTTCAAGGAAACAACGTCACTCCCTCCATCAAAGAACAAAGCGTGCCTCCATGGCTAAACTTCAAGGAAACAACGTCACTTCCTCCATCAAAGAACAAAGCGTGCCTCCATGGCTAAAATTCAAGGAAACAACGTCACTTCCTCCATCAAAGAACAAAGCGTGCCTCCATGGCTAAACTTCAAGGAAACAACGTCACTTCCTCCATCAAAGAACAAAGCGTGCCTCCATGGCTAAACTTCAAGGAAACAACGTCACTCCCTCCATCAAAGAACAAAGCGTGCCTCCATGGCTAAAATTCAAGGAAACAACGTCACTTCCTCCATCAAAGAACAAAGCGTGCCTCCATGGCTAAAATTCAAGGAAACAACGTCACTTCCTCCATCAAAGAACAAAGCGTGCCTCCATGGCTAAACTTCAAGGAAACAACGTCACTCCCTCCATCAAAGAACAAAGCGTGCCTCCATGGCTAAACTTCAAGGAAACAACGTCACTTCCTCCATCAAAGAACAAAGCGAGCCTCCATGGCTAAAATTCAAGGAAACAACGTCACTTCCTCCATCAAAGAACAAAGCGTGCCTCCATGGCTAAACTTCAAGGAAACAACGTCACTCCCTCCATCAAAGAACAAAGCGTGCCTCCATGGCTAAAATTCAAGGAAACAACGTCACTCCCTCCATCAAAGAACAAAGCGTGCCTCCATGGCTAAAATTCAACGAAACAACGTCACTCCCTCCATCAAAGAACAAAGCGTGCCTTCATGGCTAAAATTCAAGGAAACAACGTCACTTCCTCCATCAAAGAACATAGCGTGCCTCCATGGCTAAAATTCAAGGAAACAACGTCACTTCCTCCATCAAAGAACAAAGCGTGCCTCCATGGCTAAAATTCAAGGAAACAACGTCACTTCCTCCATCAAAGAACAAAGCGTTCCTCCACGGCTAAAATTCAAGGAAACAACGTCACTTCCTCCATCAAAGAACTTAGCGTGCCTCCATGGCTAAAATTCAAGGAAACAACGTCACTCCCTCCATCAAAGAACAAAGCGTGCCTCCATGGCTAAAATTCAAGGAAACAACGTCACTTCCTCCATCAAAGAACAAAGCGTGCCTCCATGGCTAAAATTCAAGGAAACAACGTCACTTCCTCCATCAAAGAACAAAGCGTGCCTCCATGGCTAAAATTCAAGGAAACAACGTCACTTCCTCCATCAAAGAACAAAGCGTGCCTCCATGGCTAAAATTCAAGGAAACAACGTCACTTCCTCCATCAAAGAACAAAGCGTGCCTCCATGGCTAAAATTCAAGGAAACAACGTCACTCCCTCCATCAAAGAACAAAGCGTGCCTCCATGGCTAAAATTCAAGGAAACAACGTCACTCCCTCCATCAAAGAACAAAGCGTGCCTCCATGGCTAAAATTCAAGGAAACAACGTCACTCCCTCCATCAAAGAACAAAGCGTGCCTCCATGGCTAAAATTCAAGGAAACAACGTCACTTCCTCCATCAAAGAACAAAGCGTGCCTCCATGGCTAAAATTCAAGGAAACAACGTCACTCCCTCCATCAAAGAACAAAGCGTGCCTCCATGGCTAAAATTCAAGGAAACAACGTCACTTCCTCCATCAAAGAACAAAGCGTGCCTCCATGGCTAAAATTCAAGGAAACAACGTCACTCCCTCCATCAAAGAACAAAGCGTGCCTCCATGGCTAAAATTCAAGGAAACAACGTCACTTCCTCCATCAAAGAACAAAGCGTGCCTCCATGGCTAAAATTCAAGGAAACAACGTCACTTCCTCCATCAAAGAACAAAGCGTGCCTCCATGGCTAAAATTCAAGGAAACAACGTCACTCCCTCCATCAAAGAACAAAGCGTGCCTCCATGGCTAAAATTCAAGGAAACAACGTCACTTCCTCCATCAAAGAACAAAGCGTGCCTCCATGGCTAAAATTCAAGGAAACAACGTCACTTCCTCCATCAAAGAACAAAGCGTGCCTCCATGGCTAAAATTCAAGGAAACAACGTCACTTCCTCCATCAAAGAACAAAGCGTGCCTCCATGGCTAAAATTCAAGGAAACAACGTCACTTCCTCCATCAAAGAACAAAGCGTGCCTCCATGGCTAAAATTCAAGGAAACAACGTCACTTCCTCCATCAAAGAACAAAGCGTGCCTCCATGGCTAAAATTCAAGGAAACAACGTCACTTCCTCCATCAAAGAACAAAGCGTGCCTCCATGGCTAAAATTCAAGGAAACAACGTCACTCCCTCCATCAAAGAACAAAGCGTGCCTCCAAGGCTAAAATTCAAGGAAACAACGTCACTTCCTCCATCAAAGAATGAAGCGTGCCTCCAGGGCTAAAGTTCAAGGAAACAACGTCACTCCCTCCATCAGAGCACAAAGCGTGCTTCCGCGACTAAGACCAAAGGAAACATTGTCACCATAAAATAGTTTTTTTTATTAATAACGTGTGAAGCTTTAAATTCTAACTCCATCCCACGTTTGACTCTTAACGGGTGGTCCCTACGCCCTCCAGGGTCTGGCGCTGATGTTGGACACAAACGTGACAAAAAGTAACGCGTACGGGTTTAGGTGAAACTCCCCGGACATAGTAAGTCAGTCAGGCGGGGTGGCGGGTGCGGCCTAGGCTGAGCGCTATTGGTAAAACCCAATCAAGAAATGTTTGGGAATTTTTTTCGAAAAAAAGAGATAACATTTCTAAGTTTTAAAAAAGTAACAAAACTTATGTTTTTTAATGCGTTTTATGACAAAAGAATCAAATTGGCCTTAAGAACTTGTGACCCCCCAAAAAATCCCGCAATATCGGCCCCCCGCAATAGCGTCCGTCCGCAATAGGACATTCTCACTTCTGAAACGGATATTCAGCCCGAGTTTTGTCCCTTTACTTCCACTAGTTCCGGTAGACTGGTAAAAATAGCTCATGGGATGATCACTAGATCGTGGCAAAAGGATTACATTAAAGCATGCAAAAAGATTAATTAGATTAAAAACTAATCGAAAATAGTCATATTAGACTGTTTTAACGTATACTTTATGCACAAAATCCACAGAAAATAAGTAAACAAACCTCACCGTACGTACGTAGCTGGCTAGCAGACGAACGCGATCGAACCATAGTCACTACGCCAGCAGACATTCGAGCTAGTGTGATATAAAGTTTCATGTAAAGCTCGAATGAGTAGCAGCAGATAATTGTTTAGTTCTGGCTTGAATTGACAATTTCGTTTCCCTGGTCTTGCGAGGACCGAAAATTCACTATCATAGAGTCGATCAACTTGCGCGCACTCGGCGTAATGTATAACTTCACGTAGTTCGGCTTGTGGAGATGATATTAACCGTAGATTTTAGTTGTGCGGGGTTGACCACCCGCCAAAAATTTTGAATAGTGCTTTTGATATCAATGTTTTGTAATTATTGTCGGATCAGATAGCGAAACGATCACAAGCAACTTACACGAGCTTGGGAGCAGCGCTTACGTTTGATTCGGCAGCTGCAGTTGAACTCGATCGGTCAATCGATGTCTGACATCACACTTTGAGATTTCAATAACTTCATAAAGTTGCAGTAGTTGCTTGTTTGCTGGAATGCCATGTAGCTTGACAACTTTTCCATCCGTAGTTTTGCCACGATGGTTATGGCAAATGACACAGTACTGTTTTTCACCCCACATACTTAAGTTGAGCGATCTATAGTATTCAGTGCAGACGAAATGTTCGAGAATGCAACCGGCAGCTGCAGTCGAACTCGATCGGTCAATCGATGTCTGACATCACACTTTGATATTTCAATAACTTCATGAAGTTGCAGTAGTTGCTTGTTTGCTGGAATATCATGTCGGATCAGATAGTGAAACGATCACTCGTGCATTGAGTTTTGATGCGAGACCACGACACTCCCCGCAGGTGTGTTTTGTTTGCGTTGTATAGTTTAAGTACTAGCTGTAAGTGTAAAAATGGTCAGTTATTAATATAATCGGTGATTTTAGTTGTAATGAAACTTTTTGTGTGTTTTAATGCCATTTTCTTGTCATCATCGACCCAATCTTACAAGTTAGGCCTATACATTACGCCATGCGGGCAAGTTGATCACTCATCGACTGGATGAGAGTGAACTTTCGGTCCTCACCAGACCAGAGAAACGAAATTGTCAATTCAAGCCAGAACTAAACAGTTATCTGCTGCTACTCATTCGAGCTTTACATGACACCGTACTGTTTTCCACCCCCACATACATGTACTTTGAGCGATCTAGCAAAGATCTAGAGAGCCCACGCCTCCTGAACAAGCTCCAACTCAATGACTTAAAAACTGAAGCACTCCTGTTGGGCGCCGGAGGCGAATCAGATCATGCTCTCAAACTAACTATTGGTCACAGTGACATCGTCTTCTGTCACTCTGTTAGAAATTTAGGCGACATGTATAACGGTGATCTATCAATGAGAGGTCATATCAACAAAGTCTCTCAGTTAGCATATTATGAGTTAAGGAAAATTAGCACCATTCGTCATTATCTTTCTCAGCAGGCCACCAAAACGCTCATCACAGCACTTGTTTTGTCTCGTCTAATGGACACTCTCTTTTCGCTGGCATTCCTGACACTCTGCATAACAAACTCCAGAAAGTTCAGAATTGTGCTGCTAGGCTAGTTTTTCAATGTCACAAGCGTACCAATGTCTCTCCACTCCTACATACACTTCACTGCCCCCGCCCCCATCTCTCAGAGGATAGATTTTAAACTTGCTACTTTGTGCTTCAAGGCCATCAACAACACCACACCACACGCTCTTACAGAAACTCTTACTCGCCCTCAAGATCTATACGCTCAACTGCTGACTCTAGAATACTTAAGGTCCCCCGCCGTAACAAGAAAACTCAAGGACAGCGTGCCTTCTCCTAAATTGGACCTGTAACCTGGAATAGTCTCCCTCTCTCAGTCCGTCATTCTGACACTCTGCCCCAGTTCAAAAGTGCTCTAAAGACCCGCCTCTTCCGATCTGCCTTTCCCGCTGAGCTGCTTCGCCTTACTTGACCTTGCCTGCAAGTGATGTGTATATTGTATAGTTTGTTCTATTTGAATTTTAGCTTTTTTAATGTGTGTAGCGTGTGAGTTTTTTTGTAGGAATGTGGTGTTGAGCGGTTGTATGAGTGTTGATTCTTTGGATTGCAAACGCCATGAGCTTGTTTGTCAAGGGAAGGTATGTGCTCAAATAAACTTTATTATTGTTATTATTATTATTATTATTATTATTATTATTATTATTATTATTATTATTATTAGTAGTAGTAGTAGTAGTAGTAGTAGTAGTAGTAGTAGTAGTAGTAGTAGTTGTTGTAGTAGTAGTTGTTGTTGCACTCTTCTCTGCAATATCC
>JAWQFJ010030410.1:17500-20438 GCA_034096865.1 Theodoxus fluviatilis | reverse complement strand
GTTTTTGAAGTAGAACCAGCTGGGAAGCAGTCATCTTTTATCATTTTGAAGTGTTTCAGGTGTGGAGTGTGTGACAATCGTTTTCAACTGTTCCTCCTTTGCGCCACTGATGCTGTCCGCTAGGAGTCATTTCTCTCAGCAACCGAACTTTTGCTCACATTATTTTCCTTTCGTCTAACTGTTTCATCCTTGCTGATGTTCTGGCCGTTCCGTTGCAAATGACCCAGTTGTCCTACGGCTGCAGAATTTCGAAAAGTACATTGACGTGGAGGATGCCAGGAGAGGTGTAAGAGGACGTAGGCATTTCGACCTTTCACATTCAGAGTCCCAGGGGTTTCCTATCGCCCGTGACGATTCTGCCTCCAATTTGTTGGAAGTAATGGATATGCTACGATCTGTGGCTTTCCCGACGAAACACTTTTGAAGCAAAAAAGATGACATCCGACAATCAAACGTTCCTCTATTAACTTGATTGATTTCCTTTCTGTTGTCAATTTGGTCACGTTTTCTTCGTTTACAAAACATTCTGGTGCAGTTTAGATTAAAATGGGTGGACATCACGATTTTTGCCTTGCATGCAAGACTACGAATGGGACATTAGCGGGTGCAGAACTAGATTTTAAGCCACTTTTTGAAACAGTTATTGATTTTATTGTTACTAAAAAGACAAAAAGGACATTTGAAGTAAAAGAGAACATTATTGGCACAAGAAAGTAGAGGAAACCAATTTGGATGCGAACTTTTCTTTCAAAACATTTCTTAAAGTCTTTCTTCCCGTTCGATTTTTGACCTGAAAAGAGACCGTGCGATGTACTGGGCGGTAACTGACAAGAGTAGTCTACTGACAAAGGACAAGAGGTTTTATCAAAGCACAAGTTATTTCAAACTTTGTGAAAGTATTCTAGTTTGTAACCTTAGCAAAGTGGCGTGCTCTTGTGCATACGCGCATGGGTGTTTTCATGTGTGTCTTCTAGCACGTGTGTGTGTGTTTTGTGTGTGTGTGTGTGTGTGTGTTTGCGCGCGCGTGCGTGTGTGTTTGTGTGTGTACATGTATATGTGTGTATATATGTGTGTATTTGTGTGTGTCTGTATGTGTGTTTGTGTGTGTGTGTGTGTGTGTGTGTGTCCGTGTGTGTGTTGCGTGCGCGCGCGTTTGTGTGTAAGTGTAAATGTTTGTACGGTTATGTAAATTGTGTGTGTGCGTGTGCATGTATGCGCAGCTCGTCAGTGGAAATCAAAGGGATAAAGGGTCCCCAAGCGATACAAAGACAGCTTTTCTAACAAGGAGCATTGTAGTGCCAATCATAGCATGCCGGGCTGATGTGTTGTTCCCTTTTGTGAGAAGAAATATGCTGAAAAGCATTTATTCCCTAGAAAAAAAATTGTACCTTCTCAACACGAGATAATTCCAGCGACCGAGTACTCGCAACTGCTATCTGCAGAGTTCATTTCACGTTAATTGTTCACCTCTCAGGTAGTTCAGATTTGCGTCCATTTTTTCCTTTAGCCCAAACTATAGGACGCATATTTGTTTGCCATAGTGGCTTCAGCATCTTGACACAATAACCAATCACCGGCTCCGGAAATAGCACAGACTGTCGCATTGCGAAGGGACGCAACTCTACATGCGTTTCCACTTTCTTTCCTCATTGATTTGAATGCAGTTGTAGTCTGCCTTTTTTGCCATACACTCTGCGCATCAGCGTTTGGGATGCGATCTCATATTCGGCGTCACTGACGTCATTATCCAAATCTAGGAACCATCTTGCATACCGTATTATCGGACGCGAATAATACTCTCAACCGCCTGTGTGCTATAAAAATTAACGACAATGAAGAAGTTGATAGTGGATTCATGCGCATTCTTTGTGCATATGTATGTTTGTGTTCTTAACCTAACGCCATACAAACATGTTCGATGCGTCAGAATTAGAAGAGTTAAAGTATTTAACAAACATAACTTAGCACTACAAATCACGTTTTAAGTCTCTGTTGGATTTTTTGGAGTTATTGGTGTAATTTCAAAGTTGCTTTCCGACGGTATCAAATAGTGTTTGTATCTTGGAAACTGGAAGTTACAGATACATGTATTTGAATAAACACTGCAACGAAATCACAGTTGGAGAAAATTGATACGCAAGCTTAACTACGGCACATCTGATTGGCCCAACGTCAAATCCCATTAATTAATTATCTCACGGATTTGCTTTTTATTCTTAGACACACACAATGCTACACGGAAAATGCCTCTACAGGGAGAGAGTGGAGGGAAAGATGTACGCCGGTATGAGTACCCAGGCCTTTGCTCCAAGGGAAAAGCCTTAGTTGGGCTACTTTATTTATAATAATCTTTTTGTGTTTAGAGAGTTGGGCTAATGAAAATCATGCAACATCAATATATGCTGATTTACATCTTATATCGGCAAACGAATCGATTCTAGAGGGATGATAGAAGCAAATACTACCTACCAAAGAAAATGTGCTTGTTTGACCCCAGCTGATGTTACAGGGCTGTATCTCTGATATGACCTGCAGTGTCTTATGACCCGTTTTGTGGCGCTCGGTCACAAATATGTCTCGTGTCCCTTTTTTAAGTCATTGAAGGCTACAGATTGCCTCTGTGATTCCGATATGCTGTTAGCAGACCTTGGACCCATGAAAGACCGACTGTCAACTGATATCTAGTGTGTTGTAGACGTGCATATCGTTAACTATATCCCTGTAAACTTTTTTTAAAATAAAAAATCATTTTACGTGGACCTCTTGTGATTTACCTATTTGTACCATTTGCAATGTCTCCCTGAAAACCTGGTTTTGCAACCCATTCAGCGGTTTCTCATCAATCATTCTTTATGATTTGGGCTCTCTCACTGCTGTTCCTACTGGGCAGGACGGTAACAAATGCGTGCTCACGGTAGTCAATTAGACCTCGTGTCCG